>CM051239.1:403964912-403969912 GCA_027917425.1 Gastrophryne carolinensis | reverse complement strand
CACACAGAAAGAGACACACACACACACAGAAAGAGACACACACACACACACAGAAAGAGACACACACACACACACAGAAAGAGACACACACACACACAGAAAGAGACACACACACACACAGAAAGAGACACACACACACACAGAAAGAGACACACACACACACACACACACACACACACACACACACACAGAAAGGGACACACACACACACACACACACACACACACACACACAGAAAGGGACACACACACACACACACACACACACACACACACACAGAAAGGGACACACCACACACACACACACACACACAGAAAGGGACACACACACACACACACACACACACACACACACACACAGAAAGGGACACACACACACACACACACACACACAGAAAGGGACACACACACACACACACACACACACAGAAAGAGACACACACACACACAGAAAGAGACACACACACACAGAAAGAGACACACACACACACACACACACACACACACACAGAAAGGGACACACACACACACACACACACACACACACACACAGAAAGGGACACACACACACACACACACACAGAAAGGGACACACACACACACACACACACACACAGAAAGGGCACACACACACACACACACACACACACACAGAAAGAGAGACACACACAGAGAGACACACACAGAGAGACACACACACACAGAAAGAGACACACACACACACACACACAGAAAGAGACACACACACACACACACACAGAAAGAGACACACACACACAGAAAGAGACACACACACACACAGAAAGAGACACACACACACACAGAAAGAGACACAGACACACACAGAAAGAGACACAGACACACAGAAAGAGACACAGACACACAGAAAGAGACACAGACACACAGAGACACACACACACACACACAGAAAGAGACACAGACACACAGAAAGAGACACACAGACACACAGAAAGAGACACACAGACACACAGAAAGAGACACACACACACAGAAAGAGACACACACACACAGAAAGAGACACACACACACAGAGACACACACACACAGAAAGAGACACAGACACACAGAAAGAGACACAGACACACAGAGACACAGACACACAGAAAGAGACACAGACACACAGAAAGAGACACAGACACACAGAAAGAGACACAGACACAGACACAGAAAGGGACACACACACACACACACACACAGAAAGGGACACACACACACACACACACACACAGAAAGGGACACACACAGAGACACACACACACACAGAAAGAGACACACACACACACACACACACAAAGAGACACACACACACAGAAAGAGAGACACACACAGAGAGACACACACACAGAAAGAGACACAGACACACAGAAAGAGACACAGACACACAGAAAGAGACACAGACACACAGAAAGAGACACAGACACACAGAAAGAGACACAGACACACAGAAAGAGACACAGACACACAGAAAGAGACACAGACACACAGAAAGAGACACAGACACACAGAAAGAGACACAGACACACAGAAAGAGACACAGACACACAGAAAGAGACACAGACACACAGAAAGAGACACAGACACACAGAAAGAGACACAGACACACAGAAAGAGACACAGACACACAGAAAGAGACACAGACACACAGAAAGAGACACAGACACACAGAAAGAGACACAGACACACAGAAAGAGACACAGACACACAGAAAGAGAGACACAGACACACAGAAAGAGAGACACAGACACACAGAAAGAGAGACACAGACACACAGAAAGAGAGACACAGACACAGAAAGAGAGACACAGACACAGAAAGAGAGACACACACACACACAGAAAGGGACACACACACACAGAAAGGGACACACACAGAGACACACACACACACAGAAAGAGACACACACACACACAGAAAGAGACACACACACACACAGAAAGAGACACACACACACACAGAAAGAGACACACACACACAGAGACACACACACACACACACACACACACACACAGAAAGGGACACACACACACACACACACACACACACACAGAAAGGGACACACACACACACACACACACACACACACACACACACACACACACAGAAAGGGACACACACACACACACACACACACACACACACACACACACAGAAAGGGACACACACACACACACACACACAGAAAGGGACACACACACACACACACACACACACACACAGAAAGAGACACACACACACACAGAAAGAGACACACACACACACAGAAAGAGACACACACACACACACACAGAAAGAGACACACACACACACACAGAAAGAGACACACACACACACACAGAAAGAGACACACACACACACAGAAAGAGACACACACACACACAGAAAGGGACACACACAGAGACACACACACACACAGAAAGAGACACACACACACACAGAAAGAGACACACACACACACACAGAAAGAGACACACACACACACACAGAAAGAGACACACACACACACAGAAAGAGACACACACACACACAGAAAGAGACACACACACACACAGAAAGAGACACACACACACACACACACACACACACACACACACACACACACACAGAAAGGGACACACACACACACACACACACACACACACACACACAGAAAGGGACACACACACACACACACACACACACACACACACACAGAAAGGGACACACACACACACACACACACACACAGAAAGGGACACACACACACACACACACACACACACACACACAGAAAGGGACACACACACACACACACACACACACAGAAAGGGACACACACACACACACACACACACACAGAAAGAGACACACACACACACAGAAAGAGACACACACACACAGAAAGAGACACACACACACACACACACACACACACACACAGAAAGGGGACACACACACACACACACACACACACACACACACAGAAAGGGACACACACACACACACACACACAGAAAGGGACACACACACACACACACACACACAGAAAGGGACACACACACACACACACACACACACACACAGAAAGAGAGACACACACAGAGAGACACACACAGAGAGACACACACACACAGAAAGAGACACACACACACACACACACAGAAAGAGACACACACACACACACACACAGAAAGAGACACACACACACAGAAAGAGACACACACACACACAGAAAGAGACACACACACACACAGAAAGAGACACAGACACACACAGAAAGAGACACAGACACACAGAAAGAGACACAGACACACAGAAAGAGACACAGACACACAGAGACACACACACACACACACAGAAAGAGACACAGACACACAGAAAGAGACACACAGACACACAGAAAGAGACACACAGACACACAGAAAGAGACACACACACACAGAAAGAGACACACACACACAGAAAGAGACACACACACACAGAGACACACACACACAGAAAGAGACACAGACACACAGAAAGAGACACAGACACACAGAGACACAGACACACAGAAAGAGACACAGACACACAGAAAGAGACACAGACACACAGAAAGAGACACAGACACAGACACAGAAAGGGACACACACACACACACACACACAGAAAGGGACACACACACACACACACACACACAGAAAGGGACACACACAGAGACACACACACACACAGAAAGAGACACACACACACACAGAAAGAGACACACACACACAGAAAGAGACACACACACACACACACACACAAAGAGACACACACACACAGAAAGAGAGACACACACAGAGAGACACACACACACAGAAAGAGACACACACACACACACAGAAAGAGACACACACACACACACAGAAAGAGACACACACACACACAGAAAGAGACACACAGACACACAGAAAGAGACACAGACACACAGAAAGAGACACAGACACACAGAAAGAGACACAGACACACAGAAAGAGACACAGACACACAGAAAGAGACACAGACACACAGAAAGAGACACAGACACACAGAAAGAGACACAGACACACAGAAAGAGACACAGACACACAGAAAGAGACACACACACAGAAAGACACACACACACACACACACAGAAAGAGACACACACACACACACACAGAAAGAGACACACACACACACACACAGAAAGAGACACAGACACACAGAAAGAGACACAGACACACAGAAAGAGACACAGACACACAGAAAGAGACACAGACACACAGAAAGAGACACAGACACACAGAAAGAGACACAGACACACAGAAAGAGACACAGACACACAGAAAGAGACACAGACACACAGAAAGAGACACAGACACACAGAAAGAGACACAGACACACAGAAAGAGACACAGACACACAGAAAGAGACACAGACACACAGAAAGAGACACAGACACACAGAAAGAGACACAGACACCCAGAAAGAGACACAGACACACAGAAAGAGACACAGACACACAGAAAGAGACACAGACACACAGAAAGAGACACAGACACACAGAAAGAGACACACACAGACACACACACAGAAAGACACACACACACACACACACACAGAAAGAGACACACACACACAGAAAGAGAGACACACAGAGACACACACACACACAGAAAGAGAGACACACAGAGACACACACACACACACAGAAAGAGAGACACACAGAGACACACACACACACAGAAAGAGAGACACACAGAGACACACACACACACAGAAAGAGAGACACACAGAGACACACACACACACAGAAAGAGAGACACACAGAGACACACACACACACAGAAAGAGAGACACACAGAGACACACACACACACACACACACACACACACAGAAAGAGACACACACACACACACACACACACACACACAGAAAGAGACACACACACACACACACACACACAGAAAGAGACACACACACACACACACACACACACACAGAAAGAGACACACACACAC
>CM051239.1:403037412-403264912 GCA_027917425.1 Gastrophryne carolinensis | reverse complement strand
ACCACAAAAGGGAGGGGGGGAGTGCATATCTCATACATCTCAATAGGAGACAGTGAGGTTGCATGTCGCTGTAATCCCATCATGGCTGCTCCCAGAGTTTCTTTAGACTGGACTCTCCCTTTAAACAGCACCAGATAGACATTATTTAAAGGTCCACTTTGGTGAACTTCCCTGTGGACCTCGGATCAGAAGTGTCATACTGGAGCCTGCACTTCCAGCTCTTGGCTTACTTCAGGTGTTAAATGGATTTCAAAAGTCAGCTTGGGTATAATGGGCATAACAAGCTTGGGTATAATGGGGATAATGGGCACCTTGGTAGGACTTAGTATTACGCAACGTGTCCCGCTGAGGCTGGAATCTAGAACTGTGGGACCCGGCACTACAAACATAATGGAAATGCAGACGCCAGCCTGACCCATTCCTGCACTTTGCACTGACCATGTTCCTGAGCATGCCCCCCCCTCCCCCCAAAAAAAGCGCGGGAAAAAGCTCAATGCATCTTATTGGGCAACTCTAAAAAAACAATGCCAAATAAAAACTAAACTTACATAACCTTCTACCAATCCAACACAACATAGCCAGTATAAAGTCTTGGACAGCTTTTAGCAAGACATTGGTTGTTATGGTTCACAGAGTTGATTGGCTGGGTAAAAGCTTGAACAGTACCTCTTGTGTGGGTATCTACACTAATTCCTTTGAAAGTGCTGTCTCCCATCTGGAGAAACTGGCCTCCTCTATGGTGGCTATGCAAGTGAATAGGAAGGTGAAATATCACCAGGCACAATTGATTCTACTGTATCTACTTTTGGTCCCTGGATCAAGTTTGTGATCTGATGTTCTCTATTGCCAAATAAGGTGGCAAGAATGCTTGCAAGTTGCTTACAGTTTAAGGTGGGTTCCCGCCTTATATACCATATTTTTCACCTGCCCCCCACCCCCGAAGTGAGGGGAAAATATGGGTGCGTCTTATAGGGTGAATGTGTGTGTGTGGGGAGGGAGTGCAATGGAGGACCAGTGGGCAGGAAGCAGTTAAACTTGCTCCCTGCCTGCTGGTCCTCCAATGTGTGGCCCTATACACATACACACACATAATGTACCTTATAGTGCTCCTGCTCCGCCACTCTTCACCTTCATGAACTCCTGGCTGCATAGGCCATGCCCCCCACCAGAAGTAGGAACTCAAGCTACGATTGCACCGGAGTGCTGTAGGGTACTGTATTAGGGCCTTATTTATCACGGGCTAGCGCCAGGTAGTGTCTGACGAGCGCCAGGTAGCTGCAGCTAACGGCGACTACCGACTCAAGTACGCCCGGCGGCGGTCACAATGACGCATTTATCAAGCAAAATGAGGCTAGCGCCGGCGAGAGCGACGGCTAGCGCGGCATTCATCATGAAGCCGCCTGGACCGAACAGCGCCGCTGCAAATTCCTTCACAGCGCCAGGTATGAGCTGTCGCTCCCTGGCGATGTCCAATGCATTTCAATGGAGCAATCTATAAATAATCATAATTAATTGGTATTAATTTTTTTTTTTTTTTTTTAATGTCCAAAATTCGGAGACCACTTCTGCAATGTTAGGATTTATTTTTAAGTAAAAAAAAATTTTAAAAATAATTTGTGCAGAATTGATCTAACAGGTCTGATATTAATGTATTCATATTACAAAATGATTCTAAAAACATGTATAATGTTACATTCAAAAAATATGGTTGTTTAGGGGTTAAAAACTAGTTAACACCCATCGCCGCCAGCGCTCTGGGGTTTAAACAAGGAATGGACAGCGACAGCACATTCGGAGCGTGATTTGTTAATGAATATGAAGCTAGCCGTTCGCTCTGGCCATTCGTTGTCAGGCGCTCACATACAACGCTGAACCTGTGAAACAGCGACCCCTAAGCCCGTATTCAACATTACCGCACAACGACTGAGTCGCTGTCATCAAGCTAACGCCGGCCAAGCACAGCGAATACTGGCTGGCGCTGAAAAAATCACGCTACAGTCGCTCATCTGGCGCTACCTGGCGCTATTAATGAATCGGCCTCCCCGTGTGCGTGTGGCCACACAATGGAGGACCTGCTTCCTCCTCACACACATGATTGGGGGGGCTTGGAGATGCCACTCACTGTCTGTATTGTGGGATGCCACTCACTGCCTGTATTAGGGGATGCCACTCACTGCCTGTATAAGGGGATGCCACTCACTGCCTGTATTGTGGGATGCCACTCACTGCCTGTATTGAGGGATGCCACTCACTGCCTGTATTAGGGGATGCCACTCACTGCCTGTATTAGGGGATGCCACTCACTGCCTGTATTAGGGGATGCCACTCACTGCCTGTATTAGGGGATGCCACTCACTGCCTGTATTAGGGGATGCCACTCACTGCCTGTATTAGGGGATGCCACTCACTGCTTGTATTAGGGGATGCCACTCACTGCCTGTATTAGGGGATGCCACTCACTGCTTGTATTAGGGGATGCCACTCACTGCCTGTATTAGGGGATGCCACTCACTGCTTGTATTAGGGGATGCCACTCAATGCCTGTATTAGGGAATGCCACTCACTGCTTGTATTAGGGGGATGCCACTCACTGCCTGTATTAGGGGATGCCACTCACTGCTTGTATTAGGGGATGCCACTCACTGCCTGTATTAGGGGATGCCACTCACTGCTTGTATTAGGGGATGCCACTCACTGCCTGTATTAGGGGATGCCACTCACTGCTTGTATTAGGGGATGCCACTCAATGCCTGTATTAGGGAATGCCACTCACTGCTTGTATTAGGGGGATGCCACTCACTGCCTGTATTAGGGGATGCCACTCACTGCTTGTATTAGGAGATGCCACTCACTGCTTGTATTAGGGGATGCCACTCACTGCCTGTATTAGGGGATGCCACTCACTGCTTGTATTAGGGGATGCCACTCACTGCTTGTATTAGGGGATGCCACTCACTGCCTGTATTAGGGGATGCCACTCACTGCCTGTATTAGGGGATGCCACTCACTGCTTGTATTAGGGGATGCCACTCACTGCCTGTATTAGGGGATGCCACTCACTGCTTGTATTAGGGGATGCCACTCACTGCCTGTATTAGGGGATGCCACTCACTGCTTGTATTAGGGGATGCCACTCAATGCCTGTATTAGGGAATGCCACTCACTGCTTGTATTAGGGGGATGCCACTCACTGCCTGTATTAGGGGATGCCACTCACTGCTTGTATTAGGAGATGCCACTCACTGCTTGTATTAGGGGATGCCACTCACTGCTTGTATTAGGGGATGCCACTCACTGCCTGTATTAGGGGATGCCACTCACTGCTTGTATTAGGGGATGCCACTCACTGCTTGTATTAGGGGATGCCACTCACTGCCTGTATTGTGGGATGCCACTCACTGCCTGTATTGTGGGATGCCACTCACTGCCTGTATTAGGAGATGCCACTCACTGCCTGTATTAGGGGATGCCACTCACTGCCTGTATTAGGGGATGCCACTCACTGCCTGTATTAGGGGATGCCACTCACTGCTTGTATTAGGGGATGCCACTCACTGCCTGTATTAGGGGATGCCACTCACTGCCTGTATTGTGGGATGCCACTCACTGCCTGTATTGTGGGATGCCACTCACTGCCTGTATTAGGGGATGCCACTCACTGCCTGTATTGTGGGATGCCACTCACTGCCTGTATTAGGGGATGCCACTCACTGCCTGTATTAGGGAATGCCACTCACTGCCTGTATTAGGGGATGCCACTCACTGCTTGTATTAGGGGATGCCACTCACTGCCTGTATTAGGGGATGCCACTCACTGCCTGTATTGTGGGATGCCACTCACTGCCTGTATTGTGGGATGCCACTCACTGCCTGTATTAGGGGATGCCACTCACTGCCTGTATTGTGGGATGCCACTCACTGCCTGTATTAGGGGATGCCACTCACTGCCTGTATTAGGGAATGCCACTCACTGCCTGTATTAGGGGATGCCACTCACTGCTTGTATTAGGGGATGCCACTCACTGCTTGTATTAGGGGATGCCACTCACTGCTTGTATTAGGGGGATGCCACTCACTGCTTGTATTAGGGAATGCCACTCACTGCCTGTATTAGGGGATGCCACTCACTGCTTGTATTAGGGGATGCCACTCACTGCCTGTATTAGGGGATGCCACTCACTGCCTGTATTAGGGGATGCCACTCACTGCCTGTATTAGGGGATGCCACTCACTGCCTGTATTAGGGGATGCCACTCACTGCCTGTATTGTGGGATGCCACTCACTGCCTGTATTGTGGGATGCCACTCACTGCCTGTATTAGGGGATGCCACTCACTGCCTGTATTAGGGGATGCCACTCACTGCCTGTATTAGGGGATGCCACTCACTGCCTGTATTAGGGGATGCCACTCACTGCTTGTATTGTGGGATGCCGCACACTGTCTGTACTGAGGGATGCCACGCATTGCCTGTATTGAGGGATGCCGCTCATTGCCTTTAATGTTGGTTGCTGCTTACTGCCTGCAATGTGGGACACCACTCACTGCCTGCAATGTGGGACACCACTCACTGCCTGCAATGTGGGACACCACTCACTGCCTGCAATGTGGGATACTGCTCACTGTCTGTAATGTGGGATGACACCCTACTGCCTGTAATATGGGGTCTGTAATGGGGGGATTCTGCACACTGCCTGTAGTGCGGTGTTGGGGGGGGGGGGGTTAGCACACCATTTGGTTCAGAATATTGTTTTCTGTTATTTTCCTCATCCAAATCCTGGGTACATCTTATTTGGCGAAAACTACAGAATATTTGTTAGAAACTTTTCACACACCGAACTTATTTAAGTTAAAACCCAGTCAGGAGTGATTTAAGAATCACAGCCAACCAGGGCAAGGTACTCTCCATATATGGTTTTGAGCTTTATTTGTTGACTTCAGATTAGGAGTAGCGGCATGAGGCTCCTTGGCTTGCCTGCCAGCGTTCCCAGGGAAGTCAGTCTGACCCATTTCTGCAGGGTGATTCTTCTCCAGTCCTGCACTTCACAAGGACCATTTACTTCTACACACCTGGACTTAGATCATTAGAACTCTTTGAGGCCGATTCATTAATAGCGGCAGGTAGCGACAGTTGAGCGACTGTAGCAGTATTTTCACAGCGCCCGCTAGTAGTCGCTGTGCTTGGCCATTGTTCGGTTGTTGATAGCGACTCAGTCGGTGTGCAGTAATGTTGAATACAAGGTGACGAGTCGCTATTTGACAGGTTCCGCGATGTATGGGTGCGCATGATAGCGACTGGTCAGAGCAACCGGCTCCCACCATATTCATCAAAAAATCACACTCAAAAAATTCAAGCGCTGTGAAATGCATGTTTAAACCCCAGAGCGCTGGAGGCGATGTGTTAAAAGTAGTTTTTTAACCCCCAAACCACCATATATTTGGAAAAAAATTTTTTTTAAAGAATTTAGTAATATGAATACAATAATATCAGACCTGTAATATCAATTCTGCACAATTTTTTTTTTTTTTTTTTTTTACCTTAAAAAAATGATCTAACATGGCAGAAGTGGTCACAGAATTTTTCACATTTAAAAAAAAAACAACATTAATAACAATTAATTATGAATATTTAAAGATTGTTCCATTGAAATGCATTGGAGAGCGCCAGGTAGCGAGAGGTCATACCTGTCGCTGTTCAAGGTCGGACACTGGCGCCGTGGGCTGAGGCTGGAATAATGATGAATGAGTCGCTAGATGGCGCTATCTCAGTCGCTAAGCAGGATTGGCTTGATAAATGTGTGATTGTGGTATGGAGCCGGCGTTCTCGTGGCGGCGCCCGTCATTACCGGCCGCTCACCAGTCGCTACCTGTCGCTATTCCTTCATAAATAAGGGCCCTATTGTACCCAGTTAATTGGCTGAGCCCAGGTGTGTTCAGAAACATGATCAGTGCAGGACTGCACATTTTACACATACACCAAATGTGATCCCTTTAATAGGCCAAACCACAGTTACCCCAGTGTATGGTCCAGCCTATAAGAGCCAGCTCCTCTGGTCCGGACTCAGTTGGGTATCACCTACAGTAAATAGAAAACATTATTTAAAAAGGACCAACACCTTTACAAAAAACTGTTTATTCATCTCTCTTTAGGGCAAATTAGATTGCTGCACAAAAATAATCTAATTCGTAACTCCTGCCGTGGTCGATTTTAACCCCCTTAATGGCGTTCTATGGAGCTGCAGGGCACTTGCAAAGATAAAGTGCTGCTAGATTCCCTGCCGCTGTACATTGTGGATTGTGTCAATTAAATGTATTATCATGCATGCAGATGGGGCAAGTGAGTTCTGAGGAGTCTTTTTTTAACCCTTTAAGTGCCAGCCTACCTGGAGTTTTTGTCACCCTTTGTTGCCAGACCATTTTGCACTATTTTGCGCTCCCCATGTTCAAATGTGATTTTTGAAGGGATTTCCAGGGATTTCCCAGGAAAAAGATATATTGTTTTTTTCAGCATAGTCTGGGCTTTAACATGAAATGTCTTGTTTGTAATTTTTTAGGTGTATTCTAAATATTTTTGGGTGAAATATGTGCAAATAAATAAAAAAAAATATTTTTTACAATTTGTAGTGCTTTTTTGTAATAAAAAATGTAAGTTTGTCAATGAAATCTTATTGCGTGTGAAATCCCAATTTCTCCCGGTTACAGCGGTACCACATATGTATTGGTAGACACCCTTTCCTGCCCAGGAGACTCCCCCAAACTGAAACAACGCTTTAGGGAATTTTCAGATAAAATACAACTATGCTACGCAATATGCGCACCTTGCAGTTTTTCCAGAAAAACAACCCTTTACATTTGAAATTCCCCCAACAAACTATATATTCTCTGGAAGTACACACCTCAAGCTTTCTAGGTGTACCAGGCTTGTTGATGTGGCTATAGTTTTTTGGAAGTAATCCCTCAATGTATTCTTTGGTTGCAAAGAGTTTCCCTAAAAAAAGGATAAAAAAGCTGAATCAAAGCCACATTTTCCTAAAAAACTATATACAAACAAGAAAAAACAAGTTTAGTCTGAAAAAGCAACATTCCCCGAACAGAACGATACCCAACATGCATAGGTTCTGTCAAGGGAAGAGTTGCCAAACACCCCAAAGTAAAGCATGAGCATAACGGTAATTTTTCTTGAAAATTTCAGCTCTGCAGACAAAGTGCGCACCTTGCGATTTTTCAACCAAAACAACCCTTTACATTTGGAATATCCCCCATAAACCATATATTCCCTAAAAGTACACATGTTAAGCTTTCTAAGCGTACCCAGCTTGTTGTAGTGGGCTTATCTTTCTGGAATTAATCCCTCAAAGAATTCTTTGGTTGCGCAGGGTTTCCCTAAAAAATTTAAAAAATTGCTGAATATTGCTGAATGCTGAAAAACCTTTTCCTAAAATATAAATATACAAACAAGAAAAAACAAGCTAAGTCTGAAAGCGCAAGGTCCCCTGAACAGAACAATACCCAACATGCATAGCTACTTTTAACCCTTTTAATTGCCAGCCTACTTGAGATTTTGTCACCCTCTGTTGACAGGTCATTTTTTTCCCCATTTTGCGCCATGTTTTGTGCCATTTTTGCTGGAATTTTCAGGAAAATTATATATATATATATATATATATATTTTTGCAGCAGAATTTAGGCTTTATTTAAACTCTTTATTTAGTTATTTTTCATTTCAAAACAGTACAGAATAAGCAATCAAGTAACTTGTCAGGTTAGGAACAGGAAGAACGATACAGCAAAGCAAAGCAACCACCCGCCTTCATCTTCCCTTCTCCCGCAATCGTTGTAAGCCCGTCAGGCCCTGTCTGGTGATGTCACTGGTTATATAGACCAGGCTCGCGGGTCACAAAGAGCGCCCCTCACCCCTCCCCCACCCCCGTCATCCAGAGATTGGCTTCTATTCATCGTGTCTACGGTGGGGGGAGGTAGAGGCAGAGAAAAGGTGGACCACGGAGGTGCCTGTCGCTCCTTAATTGATAATTGATATGAGGCCCGTGCGACCCTCTTGAGCCCTGGGTTGTCCATTCAAGCCCGCAAATCCTCCAGGGGCTCCACCTCGCGCTTAGCAATAGGACTGGGGTTGCCGCTTCGCTGCACTGGAGCAAAGGTGAAAGAAAGAAAGTAGAGGGAGATAGACTACAGAATGATCAGGTAGGATAGATAGGGGGGGGAAGGGGGGGGGCACACCTCTCTCGCGTCCGGGGTCAGGGGAGGCGGGTGGGGGGGTCCGGCGCCAGGTCACGAGCAGAGACCGCAGAGTCTCGAAAGAGGTACCAGGGGGTCCAAACTGCAGTGGACTGTTCTCCTCTGTCTTGGGAAGCCGCCGTGAGTTCCTCCATTTCTCTGACCCTGTTAACTTCTCGGATCCACTCCCCTTTTGTAGGGGTGTGCTCCGTTTTCCAAAATCTGGGAATCAGTGCCCTAGCTGCATTAATAAGGTGCATCAGTATTGACTTCTTGTAGTTGGTGACGCTACAAGTGCTATGATGTAAAAGCATAAGAGCTGGGCAGAACGGGATCCGAGACCCAGTAACTTCCGTCATGAGTGGGATCACTTCAGTCCAAAAGGGTTTTATCCTCGGGCATGTCCAGAAGATATGGAAAAAAGACCCCTCTTCTTCCCCACATCTCCAACATCTAGGTGAGGTTCCTGGGAAACAGACTGCCAGGTGCTTGGGAGTATAATACCACCTGGAGAGGTATTTGTAATTTGTTTCCTGTGTTTGTACCGCTATTGATGACTTGTGGGCAAGGGTGAATATCCGTTCCCACTCCTCCTCCGTAAACTCCCTCTCCAGGTCCCTCTCCCACTGCCGGCAGTAAGGTAGCTTTACTCCTTGCTCCTCGCCCAGTAATTGGTAAATCTGCGAGATCAGTCTAGTAGGGGGATCCTGCCTAGTAATAAGGGTTTCAAAGCCCGTAAGGCTTCGCTCGAGGGATTCTCTGGGTCCCGTCCGCTGCAAATAGTGCTGGAAAAGCAATAAGCGGCAAGGATCCAGTCTTGGGTTGTTCCATCTGTCTCTGAGTTCTTCTATAGAGCACCAGGTTTTCCTCTGTATCAAGTCTCGCCCTCTAACCATCTCCAACTCTCCCCATCCCTCCATCGCCCGGAGTCTTTGACCACATGGAAGGTCGGGATTGTCCAGTAGTGGGATCAGCGGGGACGGCCAAGGGGATATCTCTTCTCTTGACCTCAGTCCATCCCAGACCTCGAGAGTCTTCTTAACCAAGGGGTGGGTTCTCGCCCACTTAGCGGAATCCCTGGACACCCATGGTAAATCCCCCAGCGGAGTCTCCACACACTCAGCCTCAATGGCGACCCACTTCTTCCTGCCCAGTCCCCTATTCCAATCCACGACTCTCTGTAAATGAGTCGCCTGCCAGTATCTCAGTAGATTCGGCACTGCCAGACCTCCCCTGTGTCTAGGGCGCTGGAGAAGGGCAAGTCTTAGCCTAGGCCTCTTGTTACTCCAAATAAACTGTCTAAGGATCGAGTCCAAATTCTTGAAGTAACTCTTCGGGATGTGACACGGGAGAGTTTGAAGCAGGTATAGAATTCTCGGTAGGACCACCATCTTTATGATATTTATGCTTCCCACCCACGTGAATGTTGGGATATTCCAGTTTGTCAGATCTAGCTTAGTCTTGTTCAGCATTGGCACAAAGTTGAACCGGAAGACATCATCAATATTGTTTGGTATTTTCACTCCTAGATAAGTTAGTGTAGGGGAAACCCATCTAAACGAGAACGAGGCCCTAAGGTGTCTAAGGATGTCGTCTGGAAGTCCCACGCTGAGCGCCTCGGATTTATCGAGGTTGATCTTGAAGTTAGAAAGCTTACCGAACCTTTCAAACTCCTTCATTAGGACAGGGAGCCCTATTACCGGGTTTGATACAAAGAACAGTAGGTCGTCCGCATATGCGGCAACCTTATGCTCCATGCCACCAGCCTGGATCCCCCTGATGTCAGTATTATCTCTTATATGTCGCAGGAAGGGTTCCACTATCAGTGCAAAAATGAGCGGTGACAAGGGACATCCCTGTCTGGTGCCGTTCGAAATCGGGAAAGGCGAAGAGAGATCTCCGTTAATCTTTACTCTAGCTTGGGGTCTGGAATACAGCTCCGTGATGTATCTAAATGCTCTGGGCCCTAATCCTATATGTCTTAACACCTCAAACGCGAAATCCCAGTCTATGCGATCAAATGCTTTTTCAGCATCCGTCGATAGCAGCATGATCGGGATTCCATCTAGGCGTGAGCGATGTATAAGATTCAAAGTCCTAACCGTATCATCCCTCGCCTCCCTGCCAGGTATAAAGCCACATTGATCCTCCTCTATTAGGTCTGGTAGATACATTGCCAGTCGATTAGCCAGGATCTTAGTAAATATTCAACATTCAGGAGGGATATTGGGCGGTAGCTTTTACAGCTTAGTGGATCTTTCCCGGCCTTGTGAATCACAGTATCATGAGCTTCCAGTGCCTCCCTGGGCAGCATCCCCGGGTCGTCCTCCCTCCCTATCGTATTATAGGCACGGAGAAAGTGGCTACCCAGGATAGGCAGAAATTCTTTGTAGTATGCGGCAGTCAGGCCATCTGGGCCCGGCGATTTACCAGAGGGAGTCTCCTTGATAGCCCGTTGTAGCTCAGCCGTTGAAAGTGGCTCTTCTAGCCTACGGATTGCCTCCTCACTCAACTGGGGCATGCCTGATAATGTAATGTATTCCCTCTTCAACTCCAGGCATCCCTGAGGGTCTCTCGCTCCCTGTGCGTGTAGATTATAGAGCGAGTGATAATACTCCCGGAACACTTTAGCGATGTCCGGCGTCTTATGCCATTTCTGCTGCTGTCCATCTTTAATTGCCTCAATAAAGTTCAGGGAACGTTGTTTCCTCAGGGCCCTCGCAAGGAGCCTACCGCTTTTATTACCCCACTCATAGTAGAAGCGCTTGCATTTCTTTATTGTAAACACCGCCCTCTGCAGCAAGATGGAGTTCAACTCCTCTCTGCGCGCTGTCAACTCCTTCAGGGTTTCTTTTAGTTGGGCCTCCTTATGTTGTTTCTCCAGCTTCTGAATCTGGGCCAACAAGCGATCCCGCCTGGTAATGTTCGCTCTTTTCAGTCTAGCAGCCTGTTGGATCAGGACTCCCCTGACCACGGCTTTATGAGCTTGCCATAGGGTTATAGGTGTTATCCCTTCTGTGTCATTTAATCGGAAGTATTCGGTGAGGGCTTCTTGTACTGCGCTCTTCGCCACCGGGTCCTTCAGTAGAGTCTCATTTAGACGCCAAGTCCAAGCTTTACCACTTCTCTCCTGTGTGGTTAATGAGACGCTCACCGGGGCATGGTCTGATAATGACGCAACGCCTATCGAGGCGTCGTGGGCTCTGGGTAACAAACTGTGGGACAAGAGCACGTAGTCCAGTCTAGCATAAGTGGCGTGGGCTATGGAATAGTGGGAGAAATCTTTACCGGTAGGGTTAGTAATCCTCCAGATGTCACACAGCTGCAGGTTGTGGATAGCTTGTTTTATCTTCCTCAATCCTCTATAGGGGATGGAAGATTTCCCCGAGGAGGAATCCAAGAGGGGCTCCATTGCGAGGTTCAGATCCCCGCCTAAAAGCACACTTCCCTCCTGGAATTCCGACAGTCTGGTAAAAAACCTCAGAAGGAAGTCCACCTGGCCGGAGTTGGGCCCGTAGACCGAGGCAAAGGTATATTTCTCCCCTGAGATCGACCCCTTAACCATAATGTATCTACCTTCTTCATCTGTTATAGAGTTATGGAGTTGAAAAGATACGGACCTGGAAAAGAGTATCGCCACTCCCTTAGTTTTCGAGGCAGGGGATGAGCTCATGAATACCTGGGGGTATGATCTGGAGGATATCTTTGGGTGTTTGTCCTTTCTAAAATGGGTCTCTTGGAGGAACGCTACCTGGGCTTTTAGTCGAATCAGCTCTGCGATGACTGCAGATCGTTTTTCTGGAATATTGAGCCCTCTGCAATTCAAGGAGACCACCTTCATAGAGGCGTCCGAGAAGACTCGAGCCCCATTCGTTACTGCCATCCTCTCTGCTCCCCCCCACCAGACTAAACCCTAAGTACCTGGATCCCGCACCCCGGACGCAAGACAACCGGTGGACAATAGGAGGTAAGGGGAAGGGTCAAGTAGAGCGTAAGAGGGTTAATGCAGGAAAGGGGGAGAAAATATTAAGGGTCAGAAATCAAAACCTATTAAATTCCGGAGAAAACCCAAAAAAGGGAAAAAGAGAATTTGGGTAACAATTAGAACGATTGTACTAACTCTCCTAATATAGGGGAGTCTAGTCCTTTGTCTTCCGGGAGAGTCTCCGGCAACTACCCCCGGGAGAACACTCGGACTACTGGGGGAAATGGAAGCCCGGCGAAGAGGAGCCAAAACTCAATCAACAAATATAAAGAATGAAAACGGTTCAGCAATCAAGGCATCCCTCCCATCCCCCATAACACGTAAACAGTTAGGCAGCAACATGAAATAATCAGTTATCAAAGCTAACTAAGCACGCAATATAACTATTTGAGTAGTTAAGTAATTAAGCAGGTGATCACTTACCCGGCGGCCCACCAACCAGGATCTGCTCTCCCCCCCGGCCCCAGGAAACACCCCGCGCCGACCAGCACCATGGGTCAACCGGCAGCTAAGGGCGCCCCCCAGGCCCGGCGGGCAGGAACCTCCAGCAGAACATCAGGATGACTCCAACCCCTCCCACCGATCATCCAGCCACCTTGGACCAGGGCCGTCCCCCATGTCCGCCCCCCCCCAGCCAAACGAGTCCATCCGCGGGCCCATCTCCCTACATCCCGAGACTCGTCGCCCCCAGGGCAAGGCGGGGCAGATAGCCCCGTTCGTGTCGTCCAACCTCCGGTAGCCAAGCCGTCACAGGTGAAGGGGCCCCCCCCAAGAGCAGACGCGACAAGCTGCGCCTCCAGCAAATCCGGGCCACCCCCGCTATGGGGGACACCCACCCACCCGGGAGGGGGCATTCCAACGCTCGTGAGTCGTTAAACGAGGCTCCACAGGGGTACTCCCGTCAGTCCACCCAAAATGCTCCAGGAAAAGGACGAGGTAAGTCTCGTCCAGATCCAGAACATCCCGGGCGAAGGGGGAGGAGGAAGCTGCCCGCACCAAGGGGCCAGGCCCCCGTCTGCCGGGCAGCCCCGTGGTCTC
The DNA here is from genome assembly GCA_027917425.1 of Gastrophryne carolinensis. NCBI lineage: Eukaryota > Metazoa > Chordata > Amphibia > Anura > Microhylidae > Gastrophryne > Gastrophryne carolinensis. The sequence continues at coordinate 403,251,655 of CM051239.1, read as the reverse complement.
TGCGAGAAGGCCAAAACCATCCCTTCCATGAAAGGAGGCATTCCGGCATAAGGACAACTACCCCGGGTCGGGGAACCCCCAAACCCAGAGAGCCGAGGGAGGTCCCAGAGGGTCAGACCCGCACCAGCCAATGGTACTTCACTTCCCGAGCCGGGACACCCCCCGTCTCCACATACAGTGGTGCTCACTCAACCCGAGGCCCAGAAACCTCCCCCCGGCCGCTCCATCAACAAGCCTCAATCTCTGCTTATTAGCTATAGATATGACTACCAGTATAACAACTACTTCAACTTATAAATGAATAACTCTGTAAAGAAAGGATATCACGTTAGCTTTCATGGTCGAAACACAATGTCTCCTTCAAGGCCAACTGGGCGCAGGTACAGTTAATCAGCTCCTGGGGGGGCAAGCGCCGCCCTTCGGTCTGGGCCGGGCGGGTCGCCCCGGCGTCCCCCTCGGTCTCGGCCCCGTCTTCTGGGGCGCTGAGGAAGCGGGCCACCTCTACGATCCAGCTCCAACTCCAACCAATCTGGGACCGCAATCGGGGCAGTCCCCAGGAAATCAAACAGCTCTGCCAGCTGGGGCGGTGCTTTCAAGATGAAAGATCTACGGTCCTTTCGTACAATCAGTTGGAATGGATGTCCCCAGCGGTATGTTGCTCCCTGACGTTGTATCAGTTCCAAAAGAGGTTTCAACAGTCTCCGCATTTGGAGGGTTCTGCGTGAGAGGTCAGGCAACAAGGTGATCTGTGCTCCATTCAATTCAACTGGACCTCGGTTCCAGGCTCTCTGCATTATAGCTTCTTTAACTTGGTAATAATGCACCCTGCAGAGAACATCTCTTGGACCTCTCAAGCCAGGTCTCGCAGGGCCCTGGGCCCGATGTATTCGATCTATCTCGATATGATCCGAAGGTGGGCGATCCAACAGATTATTGAACAGCCTGCAAACACTCGCCTTCAGCTCCGATGGGGGTATCGTTTCGGGAACACCCCGTAGTCGAATGTTATTACGGCGGTTTCTATTTTCGTGATCATCTTGCTGTAGTTGAAACTCAGAGAGTAGCCGCCTGGTGACATCTCGCTCACGTTCTAGCGCTTCCACTCTGGCTTGGACGTCCAGTTGAACGGCGTTATTAGCCTCCACTCTGCTGGATAGATCTGCCATGGAGTTCTGCATAGACGTTATTTCCCTGCGAAACGTCCCCTCCATCCTGGTTATGTAGGTTTCAAAATCCGATCGAGATGGTAGCGACTTGAGAGCATCCGCGATGTTGGTCCTGACCGACTCTGCGATAGCTGAGATCAAGGATCGGGGCAAGGTGAACCCTGGATATTCGGCGTTCCCACCTCCAAATTCTGGGGGCCCCTCTTCGCTCCTGGGTGACCATTCCTCCCCCCGAACCCCTGGCAATATTGTGAGGCGGTGTCTGGGAGGGGGTGCAGCAGGTTCTCGCCTCCCTGAGGTTCGGACTATCTCTGCGTAGCTGGCGGTGCCTGGGTCGGGAGGAGGGGATTCCCACCCCTCAGGTAGTAACAGCGGGGTCTCCCGTCTGCCTAACATTAGGTGCCGGTCATAGGTCTGCGGGCCTGGGTATCCCGACCCCTCAGGTGTGGGTCCCCACTCATGGGCATCTGGTCTGGCTCCCTGAGCTGTCTGGGCCCCCGGGCTGCAGTGTAACAACGACCCAGATCTTGACTGTCTCCCTCTCTCTGGTGTCACATATATACAGTCCTCTTCCTCCCCCGCTGCACTCAATCTAGTGGCTGGCTTATCCGTTGCTGGGTTCGCTCCCCCCCCACTGTCAGCATGACCAGCACCCACCTGCTGAAAGGCCATCAGTGTTTCAGCTGAGTCTGCAATCAGCCGGTCTCCACCTCTGGACTCCACCGCTCCTGCGGGTCCCGTGTCTGATGCCGCAGTCGACAGCAGCAGCTGAGCAGGAGGCGGCTTGTCAGCAGCTGCCCGCCCGCCGGCGCTCACCTCACTTGTCTCTGCCTCCTGACAGTGCGGTGTGTGCTCTTCTTCCGCCGACCGTGCCGGGAGCCCAGTGCCGGTCTTCTGCCCACCCCTCCTCCCATCAGGGTTCAGGGAGGTGACAGGCGCACTGCAAAGCCCCCGCTCCGTCGCGACGGGGTTCCCCCTCTGCTCCGGCGAGGCCGCAGCCATAGCGACCTCCTCTACCCCGCACGTGGGCTGATGCGGCGATGCGATCCCCCGCTCCTCCGGCCGTACGGCTGCTCCGCTCTCCGCCCCTCTCTCCATGGACCGGGCACCAGGTAGGTCTGCCGTTGTCTCGCTGCGGGGTGGATTTCCTGTTATCTCCATAGCCGCCATCTTGATAGTCGGTGGTCTGGGGCTTCCAGGAGTGTTGGCTTCAAAATAGGCCGTAATGGGTGCTCCCGTGCGGGACCGAGGTGTGCCCTTCACCTTCCTGCGCTTCGACATCGGTGTAGATTGCTGCCAAGATTTCAAACTGCAGGTATAAAGGGGGTTAAGTCAGGAGCCTCGGGTTTCAGCGTCCTATCCCGCCATGTGCAAGCCACGCCCCCCCGAGTTTAGGCTTTAACATGAAATGTCTTGTTTGTAAATTTTATTTATTTTTTTACAATATTATTAAGTAAAAAAATTAAATAAAATAAATAAAATTTTTTTTAGAAAATTGACTCCTTTATTTTAAATAAAAAATGTATTTTATTAAGGAAAACCATATTGCATGTGAAAGCCCCATTTCTACCGATTAGAACGGTACCACATATTTATTGGTAGCCCCCCGTTCCTGCCCAGGAGACCCCCCAAACTGAAACAAGTACTTTATAACATTTACAAATAAAATACAACTACCATCCACACTACAAAGGGTTAAATCGAGAAAAAAAATGACATAGGGGCCCCCTCCCGGGGGGACCCCATTTTTTGGGGGGGGATTTTTAAGGGTTAAAAACCCTTAAAAGTCAAAAACAAAATTGACATGGGGTCCCCCTTACCCAAAGTAACCAGCCCGGGGACCAGCTATGCAGGGCTTGTAGAAAGAGGGCGCAGGGACCAGCTTTTGTGGCCCCTGGCCCTGCAGGCTACAAGCCCGCATAGCCCGTGGGCCCGGGCTCTTCTGCCCCCCCCTGGGCTTTGGGGAGGCAGGTAATGGGGGTGCCGGGGGTTAATGGTAAGTCACCCGCTAGTCGCAGGTGACTTGCCATCCCCCCAGCCTTGTGAACTGGTATAGGGGTCATGGACCCCTTACCAGTTCACAAGGGGTTAAATGTAAAAAAAAGACACTGACACAAGAAAAATAAATCTTTATTATTTTTTTTTTTTTACTGTACTCACCTCCGATCCTGGGTCCCTCGTCGCTGTCCCGCGCCACTCACTCAGCTCCGGCATCTGTCAGGGCGGATGAGAGGCCTGCTCCGATCACCACCGGCATCTGACAGATGCCGGTGCTCGGAGGTAGTATCGGAGGAGCAGGATGACGTCATCCCGCTCCTCCCACAATGGGCGGGGCTAGGGGGCGGCGGCCATTGCCGCCATTACAAGAGGTGAGGACCCGGAAGAGGGTCCTCACCTGAAGCCTGCGCAGCCCAGGGGGGGGATCGGACCCCCCCCCCCCTGGTGAAGAGGAGCCCCGGAAAGAAGGATCGGGCGCGGAGGTGAGTAAGTGACAGGTGACAGTTTTTTTTTTTAACAGGCGAACTGTCAGCGCTGGAAACGGGGGGGGGCGGACGGTTTCGGGCCCCCTCCTGAAGACGGAGGACGACGGGGGGGGGGGATCGGATGCCCCCCCCAGGAAGAGGGGAGCCGCAGCTACACGTGGATACCAGAGGTAAGTGGGTTTTTTTTCTATTTTTTAACTATTAGGGGGAAATGCTAGGCACGTAGTTTCTACGCGCTTGCCACTTAAGGTTAGGAGAAGCAACCACGTAGAAACTACGTGCTTGGCATTTAAAGGGTTAAACTGAGCGTAGGCAGCCGCAATTTATAACTAACCTGGGAAGTGCACGTGAGCAGTGCAATTAGAATACACAAATTCAGCCACACCACTCAACCATGTTAGCTTGCAATTAATCCTATAATCTGTCTCTAGATCTGGTTAAAGCAGACCAAAACAGGCCCTGGACTCTATGATACTCCAGGGCCAGCTGATTCCCAAACTAGGATCCCCCGCTGTGTTAAACTCTACCATTCGCATGGTCTCCAAACCTGTCCAAGGAGCCCACGTTGCATGCACCATATCACTTGCATCATATTTCGGGTGTGCGTGGCCACGCCCGCTGCAACTAAATGTCTTTGCGTGGCTGCGGCGAAGGATGCAAGTGATGCTGCGCACTATGCGGCTGGCATTCCATTAAGCCTCTTTAGCCACACATTAATATTTGCGGTCGGAAAAGTCGATTGCGGGAAAGTCACAGGCTCGTTGGACAGGTAAGTAAAACAAGTTAACCGCGGGGTTTCACACTGCGGGCCACCCGTCTTGCTGTGAAAATCTCGGGTTTTGGTCCACTTTAAAAACATAGAGGTTTCAGTTGGCACACATCTGCAAAAGTATGCTAAAGCTGCACCACTAAATGCCAAGGTGCCTCTGTGTAGGTGCAGTCCTATAATCTATGAGCCCCCTTTGGGACATCCAATACACGGGATAAATTCCTGAGGTTACCTGATAAATTGCCTGATGTTTCTTTATACTTCTGTGCAGCACATGGGGAGGAAGGGTCGGAAGCCCCCACCATACAGCTCATGTTCCCCCAACCCCATGTTGTACAGAATCATACAATTCAAAGGAAGGGTGGCAGCCACTCAGACCAATTTATAACTAACCTGGGAGTTGCAAGTTAGCAGGGCAGTTAGAATACACAAGTCTTAAATTGGACCAAAACCCAGGATTTTGACTAGCCTGGGTTTTTGCCCTTTCCCCTGGGGCACCCCGACCAGGGGTGCACCGCTGTGTGAAACCCCCCAGATCGCCAATGGCAACTTACATCTTCCCTGTCCTACAGCACAGGCGCAGCCGCTCGTCCAATCAGCACGCTCGGAGCCTATGACCAGGGCTGTATTTACCATTAGGCAACCCTAGGCACGTGCCTAGGGTGGCAACATGGAAGGGTGGGCGCTGCCCTTCTGTAGGAAACAAAAGAAATTACAACTCTCATATCCTGAACTTTAATGCCTCCTAACAAGCACCCCCCAGCCACAGATGGATGAGTTTATTTGTGTGAAGGGGAGGGTAATGGGTTGAACATAGGCCACAGCATCTCCCCTCATGTGACTCCCGTATGTCAGAATGCAGTAAAAGTTGGAACATGCTTGCCTGCTTTCCAGCATTTCCCCCTTTGTGCCCTTTCCCTCCTCCACACACATACTCTGCATTTAGCCCATTGCATGCCTCCCAACTTCTCAGGGTGGGAAAGAGGGACAGTTTGTAAATTAGGCCACGCCCCCTCTTTGAGGAATGGATAGGAGATGGTTATAACAGTTACAACAATAGAAACACTTTAAATAGGCAAATGAATCATTTATTGCTGCAGATCTGCATGTTACACATCAAAGGGACAAATGAGAACGAGGGACAAGGGTACATGGACTCAAAAGAGGGATAGTTCCCCCCAAGTCAGGGACACTCGGGAGGTATACCATTGCACCTTTCCCACCTACACACTTTTTTTTATATGGTCTGTGACCTTACTTAAAAAAAGGGTTCGCAAGCACTTAAAGTGCCTAGGGCACCATGAACACCAAATACGGCCCTGCCTATGACGTCACGTCGTCTAAGCCTTTGTCTGAGGCCAGCAATTCCGAGCACGCTGGCGGCCGCATCCCTCGTTTCCATCACAGGGATGCCTGGCGCGGGCACTCCCCCTGCTAGAGGGATAGCGGTGATGCGGCTCACGCATGCACCGAAACAAATGGGGCGACCTGGGGGTTTTTACACAGCCGGGCATCCCGATTTTGGATGCCCCGGTGAGAGGGAATCGATCGGCCTGGGAATCTTATAGATTGACTGTGTATTTTGGTCCAGTTTAACGGAGCCACAGCACTCAATCCCGTTAGCTGGCACCCAATTCTATAATCTATCTCTAAATCTGATTAAAAATCTGGTGCCAACTGTGCAAGGCTGTTGGTCCACTTTAAGTCATCTGTGAAAATGCCATATACATCGGAATGTGGAAATAGAAATTTTGAACACAGTTTTTTCTCTCTCGACAGATCTAGATCCCCATTAACACCCTACACCTCTTTGCAGCCCTTCAAATGGAAATACCACCCCCCCCCCCCCCACCTTTAAGACCTGCCTGCAGTGAGGAAACCCCATGGTTCACAGTATCTTACCTTGTTCCTCATTCCCACATCCACAGTTCTCCAGTGGCATCCCAAGCATGGCTGCTAACGCAGGCGCATGGCAAATGGAGTGGAGAGACTGTGGGGGTTATTCATCTAGCCATAGCGTCATGTAGCGACTCGCAGCGACAGGTACCGAACAGTGAACGCCGGCCACTGTATGCAATATCACATTTATCAAAGCGATTCCGGTGAGCAATTCTAACAGTGATCAGCGTATTCCAGAGCACCTGGTATTACCTGACGCTACCTGTCGCTCTCCCATGCATTTCAATGGACGATCCTTTTCTTCTCTTTAAACAGGGTTTTATTTTAATTTTTTTTTTTTTTTTTTATCAAATAATAGTGTGACCTCTCCTGGCCTATTAAAAGTCATTTTTGAAAACTTTTTAGATTTTTTTATATTTATGTGCAGAATTGTCATTACAGGTCTGGTATTAAAGTGTTAATGTCACAATGTAATAACAATGTCATTCCATGTGTTTTCGCTTTGTTACTGGTGGATATGTGTTCAAAAACAGACTTTAATCACACAGCGCCTGGCGCTCTGGGCTACAGCGACACAATTTTGGGCGCCGGCGCTGTGTGAGGCTGTTTTTTGGATGAATATGGTTTGAGTTGCTCACACTGACCAGTCGCTACCGTTCGCTCCCATATAGCTCTGTACTGGTGACTCACACATCAAATTCATCAATGCCGGCCAGCGACTGCGGTGCACTGTAACAGTGAACCATAGCCGATCACAGTGACTACTAGCGGTCGCTCTGAACGCCTCGCTACAGACACACTTCTGCCGGTACCTGCCGCTAGTAATGAATCAGCCTCCACGCTTGCCAGGCTGTCAGCCATATTGCATGTATAACTCACACGCACATATATTTACTACCTACGTTTGTTCTACACCCCCCCGTTCAGCATTCTTTCTAGCCCATTCCCCTTCCATCTCTCTTTTTCATCTTTAAAGTGGGCCAAAACCCAGGATTTTGACTATCCTGGGTTTTGGTCCTTGGTCCTGTGTGAAACCCCCCAGATCACCAAAGCCCACTCACCTCTTCCTGGTCCTACAGCACATGTGTGGCCACTCGTCCAATCAGCACGCTTGGAGCTGCTGACGTCACGTCATCTAAGCCTTCTAAGGCCAACGACTCCGAGTACACTGACGCCCGCATCCCCCGCTACCCTCTAACAGGGAGTGCGCCCTGCTAGAGGAATAGCGGGGATGCTGCAGCAGCTCGCGGCTGCGCCGTTGGACAGGGGAGCAAGGTAAGTGTATGGTGTGACTTGAAGGGTTTCACACAGCGGGGCATCCAATTTTTGGGGATTTTGGATGCCCCGGGGGGAGGGAATCGATCACCGGGAATTTTATAGATTCATCGCAGTCCACTTTAATAACTTGGTGCTGAATTGACCCTCTAGGTAGAAAATGAAAGTGAATTGTAATTTTTACGCCCTAAAAAAGTAGCTCACTTATTGCACCTGGCGCTGAATCACCCCTTCAGTGGGGCACCTGTTGCCTAAAATGCACTTCTATTTAATTCTTTTAACCTAAAGTGGCTTTTTACATCTGAGATCTCAGATCTTAGATTTTATTTGGCAGAAAGTTATCAGAGCGGCTTTGTATAAATAAGTTGCTATCACCGGGGATGATGGACAGAGTTTTTCGGGGAAGGCAGCTGGTGGGCAGCAGAATGTAAAGCTTCTTGCTCATGACATGTTTCCGGCTGGAATTTCGGTCATCTCTGTCTAACCTAATGGCTTTGTCAATAATGTGCGAGGGGCTGCATTGCGCATACTTAATTTGATGGCATCCTTGTAAATGAAAAGAGCCGCTATGGCCAAGTTACATAGTGCTTTAAAGCGAACCAAAACCCACATTTTTAAAGTGGACCGAAACCCAGGATTTTGACTATCCTGGGTTTTGGTCCATTGCGGCTACGAGAAACCCCCCAGAGATTGCGCATTACCTTACCTCATCCCGGTCCTACGACGCATGTGCGGCTGCTTCTCCAATCAGAGCACTCGGAGCCGCTGAGCTGTGGACGTCTAACCCGACGTCTTAGCTCAGCAGCGCCAAGTGCGCTGGCGGCCGCATCTCGCGCTTGCCTCTAACAGGGAGCGTGCCAGCACCGGCCATCCACAAGTGAGGGATAGCGGGGAAGCTTCCGCGGCCCACGCTTGCACCGTTGGGCCGGGATTAAGGTAAGTGTAGTGGGCCACCTGGGGGGTTTTACACAGCGGGGCATGCCGATTTTGGGGAGGGAATGGATCTGCTCGGGAATCTTATAGATTCACGTGCCGATCCAGCTGGATTTTGTTCCACTTTAACTAGCATCCCTTGAATTCCTCCCCCCATGAGGAGCACCATTTGCCAATTTTCAGTGCTCCTGCTTCACTCTAATCCCAGATAATGGCGCCTGTTTTAGCTGTAAAGCTCCGCCTCTTCCATTCATTTCCATTGTTGTGTGTGACAATGATGTCATTGCTATACCTATGCAATGACTAATCCCCTGCCATCTTACAGAGAGGGACTACAAAAAACTTAGTGTTCCAGGACAATTCGAAAAGTTTTACACCCGTAGAAGGGAAACTTCGGCAGGGGCTTCGGCCAAATGTATTTCACAAGTTGGTGGGTTTTGGTCCGCTTTAGGTTTAGAGTTCTGTTGCTGCATATTCAGTGCAGACGCTCCAAGTGTCCCTCATTTGGAGGGACTGTCGCTCTTTTGAGTCCATGTCCCCCTGTCCCTGTTCTCATTGGTCCCTCTTTGAGGTATAACATGCAGATCTGCATCAATAAATGATTCATTTGCCTATTCAAAGTGTTTATACTTGTCTCCTATCCGTCCCTCAATGAGGGGGTGTGGCCTAATTAAAAAATTGTTCCTCCCTGAAAAGTTGGAAAGTATGACAGTGGTTTATCATGATTTAAGTAATTGGGAAACCTCCAACTCTGATCTCGAGATCTGGGGGCTTCTACTGGAGTCTGAATCAAATCACAGGTGAGTATTGTTAAAGGTATACCAAAGGTAAGCCCGATTGTTTTTCCATTGTCTCGGGCTACATGTTACACTGTTATTTGTGAAGTATTAGAGCATTGGAGATACAGAGAAAAAATGAGGCAAAACAGTGGGGTGTGGCAACAGCGATGTGATGTAAGCACACTGTGTGCTTTACATGTATCATAGTAAAAAAATAAGTGCATTGTTGTGCCTCTAGTTATTACTGCCAGCACATTGTGTGAAGAGTGTGGGTGAGAAATTCTGCAGACTAAGAGCGTCTCCAGCCTTCCAGCACATAGTGTGACCAGGGAAGAGAGCTGGGTTTCATAGAGAGAGGCAGCCAATCAGGAGGTCTGAGGAGGAAGTGGGGGGTATTTCTGTTCTTGGTCCACTGAAGGTTGATTGATGGACTAGGTCAGCGGGGTGGCGACTGAAAGCTGATTGAGGAAGTTATTTCCTCACCAAGGAGACAGACAGATGAGCAATCACAGTGCTCCAGCCACTCAATGTAAAGTAAGCTACTGATATATTCTAAGCATACAGCACGTCCTGCTCCCGTATAGTCATAACATGTGGGTAGTCCTCCGCCTCCGGCCCCGTGCACTGCAGACATGTAGAAAACAAGCTCCTCCCGGCCCTACATATACCGCGGGACCTCCCACAAATCCCCAGATTTCTCTGCAGTGCTGGAACTGCGAAGACATGAAGTATCACGCTCTCGTAGGGTAGCGGGCCTTACGGCCCAAGGTCCTGTGGGACTATTTCCACCCGTCCTCTTCAGAAGAAATATGCCTCCCAGCCTGGGCTGCGCGGGTCAGGTAAGGGTAGGTAGCACCTGGTGTGCTGAATGGAGCCATGCTCCACCGCATTCCCCCTCCATAGGGTAGGCGGTCAGGCCGATGGTGAGCCTCTAGAGCAGAGATACTCAACTGGCGGACCGGGGTCCGAATGCGGACCTCGGCACCAGATTTCCGGACCCCTGCCCTGACAGGCCTGTTGCTTTTGTGGTGCCATGCTCAGAGCTATACCCTTAATCATCGATTTAGTGTATAGTCTCCCTGCCAGTGTCATGGCTCCCTGGCACCTAGCATTGCAATATGAAGTATTGTACAGACAGGAAGTGGCACTGCAAGGTACACACAAAATGTTTCCCAGTCTCTTTGCCCCATCCAATTTTTTCCCAGCACCCCAGCCCGCCCTATCCATTCCTCTCCCCCCAGCTTTGCCCCATCTATCACTGTCCCCTTAGCTCTGCTCCATCCATTCCTGTCCCCTCAGCTCTGCCCCATCCAGTCCAGTCTCTCTGCCCCATCCATTTCTGTCCTCCCTGTTTGGCCCATCCAATCAGCAACCTCCCAGCTTTGCCTGTAGGGTCTATGGGGCCCAATAGGATTTTTTGTGGGTGGGAAAGCAGTCTTTTTTAGTTTTGCCTGGGGAATCTATAAGCCCTCCGCCCGGACCTTCGCCTCTCACTGGATGCCTTTAAATGGACCTTTACAAGAAGTAGTTGAGTACCTCTGCTCTAGAGGATGCCCCTCCCGCAATTTTGCCCGTGCCCCTCACAAAATTAGTCCATGGACACCGTATGTGTCCGGGGGGGGGGGGGGGGTATGTGTGGCAGCCCTAGCGCTAATTCGCCTTTAGACTTCGGTTCCTGAGTTAGGGGGTCAGTGTCGCGTCTCGCTATACAGCGTGTGCTGGCTTTTTTACTAACTATCGGCTGCTCGGCAGCTTCATTCAGCGTGTCAGCATGAGATGTATACTTATTCCCCTCTGTTCTACCTTTTCTGTCGGTTAGAGCTTCGCGCTCTTTGGGGGAGGCGGAGACTCGGCATGACGCGTCTTGCGTCACAGCCTGGCCTGGCCCTCCCCTCGAGGTTCGCTGGCGCCATTTTCTCTATCTTCCCGCATGCGCGTGGTGTGGCTCGTCTCCTCCCTCCTGCCCTCCGGGGTGGTATGGTTTCTAGGTTTTTTTTCAAACAGAGCATGGCACTGACTCCTCTCCCCTTGTCCCATTGTGTCTTTCAGAAGCCAAGACTTCGTTACCGGCCCCGGCCTAACATATATTACACGGGTCCTCTTTACAAATTCTCCCACTTTACTAGCGGGTTGGGGCATCCAGGGTTGCTTATTGCATAATTCCCTGTGTTATACTGCATACAAATCACCATATGGAGGCATTTCACAATTATGGAACCGGGGTCCCTCCGGGACGTGACCAGCTGTGTGCAGTGTGTGGCCAGCCCCTGGCTGAGGCTGACAGGGCACAGGTCTGCGGACAGTGTGCAGCACAGGCATTGCTAACAGAGGATCCTCCCTTCCTCACCCCTGTCTCCCCGCTCCTAAACATCGCTCATGATGAGTCCCACTCCAGCGGGGATGACCTGCAAACGGTGCCGCGAGCGTTGCCCACGGCGGAGCAGGTGCTCTCTGGATTGGCGGAGCGTATGGGCCCTGGTAAAAAGCGGTCCCTGACGCCCCCAGGCTCTCCGGTTCCTAACGATACCGATGATGATATGCAGGACCCCGACCCTTCTGAGGAAGGTGAGCTATTCTCAGACTCGGGCTCCTCCCATGGGATGCCCGCGGGCCGTGAGGAGTCTGAGCCTGGCTCCTGGGGTCTGTGTGACACGGATGAAATCCTGATCAAGATTTTTGAGGTCTTGTCAATTTCTCCCCCGGGGGAGATCCCCAAGCCTAAAAGGGAAAGCTTCCATACAGCGCCGCCGCGCTTGGAGTTCCTAGAACAGGAACACTTCCAGAACATTATATCCCAGGAATGGGAATTGCCTGGTAAGATCAAAGGGATTCCAGGGGTCTGGGAATGGAAGTACCCCTTTCCCCCTGATGTGGTCAATTTATGGTCAGCTCCCCTGGTGGTGGACGCGCCGGTTATAGGGGTCACAAACCCCCCTTTTATGACTGCCCCCTTTTATCGTACCCTTCGGGATGCTGAGGACCGGCGCATTGACAGACTGGCTTCCCACGCCTTCTCGTGTGCTGGGACGGCCCTGTGCCCGGTTTGTGCCGCGGCCATCACTGCGGTGGCCGCCAGGACTTTTGTCAGAAAGATACTGGATCACCGCCCTGATGATCTTCCTTGGGGGGTGTTTAGTGCCCTATCAGACTGCGAAGCCTTTGTGAAGTTTATTCTATCGGCACTGGATGACACCATTAAGATGTGTGCTAGGAGCTCAGCACTTGCGGTAACCATTCGCCGCCTGGTCTGGCTGCGACAGTGGGGCGCCGATGGAGCTACAAAAAAGGCTCTCACTTGCCTTCCATTCAGAGGACGGAGGTTATTCGGGGCCCGCTTGGACCTTTTTGGCAAAAAGGCTATAGCACCCTTCCGCAGAAGGCCGCTCCGGCCTCCACGAGGCAGGGTCACCCCTCCACCTCCCTACGTTAGTGTTAGACGTGAATCTGAGGTGTGTTTCCAGTTGTTCGGCGTGGATTTCCAGCATGGCGCTGGCAGACAGCGCCCTGGGCCTTCTGGCAGGACCAAGTCCAAATCTGCCAAAACCTCGCAAGCATGAAGGGGCGCCCTCGCCCGTTTGGGCGAGGGGGCGACTGCACAGCTGTCTCACATCAAGGAATATGCCTTCTCCTTCTGGTGGTTCCGGGATGTAACCCACCTGGGCTCAGGATGGGTTCTCGCTGGCGGTCCCCCCTCAGTTTCCTCAGGGTGTTTTTAGCCCCTGCTCTCCCTTCTGAACCTGGCGCAGGCCGGACTGGGCCTGCAGTGTTGGGCGCGCCTTGTCAATTGCCTTAACGGTATGGGGCCATGGCCCCTATACATTTTTTCCATCCTCCCCCCTCATCAGTACGAGGTAGTCTGGACCCCATGGGCCTATGGCAGGCCTAGCTATTCTACCTTTGCAAGTAATCCATATATGACATATCTGTCTTAGGTCACGGGCCCCTGCACGGGGGGGGGGGGGGGGTTCGGCCTCTTGCGAAGCTCTAGCCCTTCTCAGCTTCTCTGGGGTCTGCTGCACGCCAAAGACTATTCTAGTCAGTGTCACAGGATCAACCCTGCAGCTTGAGGGGCTTCCCTTCGTGCCCAGGCTACTAGCCTGGCGGGTCTGGGGACACGCCTGAGGTGGGGCTTCGGCGTTGGGACCTACCGGGTCATCTTCCTTACTCCCCCGCCTCTGCATCAGACGAAGTGGGTTGGTTGGCCGACAGTGTCCCCTGGAAGCTACTGGATGGTTGCTTAAACACCTCATCCCCTCACGGTCACTTATCCACTATTCCCCGTCCCGGGAAATCGGTTCAGGCTTGCTGCCTTCTTCTCTGGCATTAGGGGACCCCTGGTTACGGGGGCTCAGCCCCCCTTTACTTGCGCCTTGCCTTCACCAAGCGGGATGGCAGCTGGTGGGCCTGTCGGTGGCACATCAAGATGATGTCATTTATATACCGAGCCCTCGGGCTCTTCGGCGCAGTAGGTTACTAAACCTTCATATGTCCCAGCACCCCGGTGCTTGGTCTGTGCTCAGGCCTTCTTGGTAAGGTGGTTCCTCTGGAACTTCCCATATGCAAGGGCCCCGTCAGGGGGGCACCTCCCTTCCTTACTAGCATCTCCTAGAGTATGGTCCCCCTGGGTACCAAGTCTCGCAGGTTTGGAAAGGGAGAGGTAAATCTCTCCCACGACCCACGGGGTTCTAGGTTGGGTTCTTAGAGGGTCCATCTTATCTGCTGGGCTTGCTGAAACGGTGGCCCCCTTTGAATCTATATGGCGGGCCTCCCCCTCCTTCAGGACCGGTCGGTTCATGAGGGATTCCTGGCCTGTTGAAAGACGATGGCATGTTTTTAATGCTGGTTTAAAGATTGTGACAGGTTGCTACCTCTGGAGGGTCCCTGTTCCTGGCCTGGGTGGGGTTCTACCCCCCCCCCTGCTTCTCAGCGGTATTCGCTTCTATGGATGCCCTTAGCGGCAGGTTATGCCATCCCGGGTTGCCCAGGGAGCCTAGCGTGGCTCTGAGGGGTCTCCCTTCTGACACAGGGCCTCTGCCCTTGTCCCTACTGTCCCAGGATATTCTGAATCCCGTCGGTGGGCCTGAGTATTTAGGCTTAGCCTTATTATTTCATATGCCTTCTTTTCATCAACCTACCTCTGGGTTCTGCGCACGGCTGGCCGGATAGTGAGTCCCATGGGATCTATGGCCTAGGCGGCCTTGGGAGTAATGGCTCGCAGACGCCTCTGCTGAGGGCTGCGGAATTGTGATATCCCTGTTGGGGTGCGGTCCTGCCCTTATCAGGTCTCTTCCCGTTTCCGATCAAAGACCTCCTGTCTGGGGATTGATTGCTAATCGCCCCTTGGGGACGGGCCTCATCTTCTGGGTGACTTAGTATGAGTGGAGGTTTGGGAGCTAGCTCCCCAGCTTCCCTTTACTCCACCTATAATGGCTTGGTGGTATCCCATACTGACTGGCATGGGCCTTAGTCTCTTCCCTGTGAGACGTTATCAGTTCCCAGGGCCTTAAACCCATTACAGCTTAAATTGGGGTTGGCTCCCCATCTGGGGACTCTGATGGTGTAGGCCTGTCTTGGCCTTCCTGCAGGAGTCTGGTTCTGTCACCCTTGTAGAGTATTCTCTTTGGGTCTGCTTAACTGCACCTCCCCAGTAGTTCCATAAGTCCCTGTGGGGATCAAACCTTTCATTCTGTTAACCTGCGGACTTCCTGGGGATCCTGCCTGGATACGATATCAGCTGCCCTGTAGGCCAGACCGCTCTTCTGGGGCCTCCTGACTCCATCAGACTTGAGCCTGAGACGTTGGTTCTGGCTAATTATTCCCTGACGCTATGTATACACATATATACATGTACAGCTATATACGGCTACAGATACCCCATGCCTGGGGGTGTCCCCCTTAGTATAGCCATGGGCTGATTACTAATAATACTAAATGTGAGGGCCTACATCCCTCTACAGGTTTTGCACTTCTCCCCATGCCGGCCTTCTTGGCCTTTAGGGGGACTGCTGTTCTTGGAGTCTACGGGCGCCTCCTTAGGTGTGCGCCTGATATCTATTCCAGCGCCATTGCGCCTTGGATCAATCCATCTGGATGTTCTCTGATCCTGGGGAAGCTTTGGCTTCCTGATAATTTAAGAGTCTGTATTCCCGCCTTGGTCGGGTGCCCTGTTTTTGTTCCCCTTGGGGGTGTTACAAGAGTTGCCACAAGGCTTCCTTGCCTGTGAGCTGGTTGGGTCACTACACTGACCTATGTTCCTTCAGGGGAGCGTTTCTTCCCCGTTACTGTTTACTCTGTTATCATGGGTGCTTGGGTATTACTTACCCTTCAGCACCAGGGTTTTTTTCTCTGTTCAATTACTTGACTTATGGCCTGTCTCTGTTCATACCTGCTTGGTTCTGTTATGAGACTGATGTTGGAGCCTCTGCTCTTGTCATGCCTGTTGCAAGTTTTGCAGGTGACAGCCCTTTACTGTCCGCTGTGCCTTGTTTTTTCTGGGGATCCCACCCTGCTTATGGACACTGCTATTGGATGTCCCACATGTTATGACTATTCGGGAGCAGGACGTGCTGTATGCTTAGAATAATACAACTCTGTGAAGTACTCACCTGTAGAGTTGGTATTATACGCATACAGCACGTCCTGCTCCACCCCACCCTGGTTTCACTAATTCTGGATCCCCTGTATGGTGATTATTATCATTATGATATTGCTACCAGTTATTCTGGGTGGTTGGTTCCTCCTGGCTTCTCTTCTCACTGCTTTTCAATGCTGGGGATTTGTGGGAGGTCCTTCGGTATATGTAGGGCCGGGAGGAGCTTGTTTTCTACATGTCTGCAGTGCACGGCGCCGGAGGCGGAGGACTACCCACATGTTATGACTAATCGGGAGCAGGACGTGCTGTATGCGTATAATACCAACTCTACAGGTGAGTACTTCACAGAGTTGTATTTTTTTTTTCAACTTTTGACTTGCCAATCACTTTAAAGTGGACCAACACCCAGGATTTTCACTATCCTGGGTTTTGGTCCACTTCCGCGGGGCACCGCGAACGGGGGTGCCCCGCCGCGTGAAACCCCCCAGATCGCCCTAAAAAACTCACCTCTCCCCGCTCTTACGCGAGCGCTCGTCCAATCAGAGCACTCAGAGCCGCTGTGGTATCTACAGACAAGCAACGGACAGCCACAGTGGCTCTGAGCACGCTGGAGGCCGCATCTTGCGCTTCCCTCTAACAGGGAGCGCACTCGCGCCGGCCATTCACAAACGGCCGGCACAGGTGCGCGCCCTGCTAGAGAGAAGTGCGAGATGCGGCTGTGGCTCGCGCATGTGCCGTTGGAACGGGGATAAGGTAAGGTTTCTGGGCGTCCTGTGGGGTTTCACACAGCGGGGCATCCCGATTTCGGATGCCCCGCAGGGAGGGATCTGATCAAGATTCCCGGGCTGATCCCCCCTGGGTGTTGGTCCACTTTAAGCCTCCACAGTAAAACAACAAGGAATTGTACCAACCTCTGCATATTAAAATAATAAAGCAACTTAATTGATCACCAAAGTCCTCCCCTAATGCCAGCAGGGGGCGGGGCTCTGCACGGCAGCCATAGAGTTGAGTAAGAGTTGGACTGGACCACAGCAAAGAACGAGCTTTCCACTTCAGCATCTTTATGCAGCACCTTACTAGGATGAATAAACTGCATGGCAGGTAAGGAAACTTACTCTTGATTTTACACATAACCATGGACAACCCTGGGCTAAGGGGTTAAATTGGTTACCAAAAATCCGACAATGATCTATAAATAGATGTAGCTCCCCCCTTTATCCTATTCTTCTCTCTTCTGCTGAAAGTCAAGGAGGTAAAAGTGTTAACCGGGCATAATTGGTGTTTCTGACAGTTCCTGGGTTTAAAATCAGATCCTAATTGGACGAGCGTTCATAAGTTAAAATCTGATCCGCTTAGTCTGTGTCACTGAATACATTTCCCTTGTCTTGAAGGAAGTTTGGCCTACATTTCTAGTCTCAGCTTCTCTAATGAGCCTGCAGGGAGTCCAGGCACATGGCATCAGTGTAGGTGATCGGATGTCTCCTATAATGGGTCCAGCTCCAGAGTCTGTGCCGCAGGGACGTGGCCTGTGTCTGTATATACCTCACCTAGTCAGATGTTTTTTCTGTGCAGTTTTTGATAGTCATCCAGAATTATGGGAGTGTCAGATGACATCTGAATTTCATTGTCAAAAACGTATTACGTCTTGTTTGACTTTACAAGATTTTGGAGTTAGGTTTAATGTTATGGCTGACATCAGAGGTCAGTGTTGGAATCAGATTTAAAGAGGAACGACCCACTGCCTCACTGTTAAAAGTGGACTAAAACCCAGGATTTTGACTATCCTGGGTTTTGGTCCTTTCCCCCAGGGTGAAACTCTCAGATCGTCGAAATCAACTCACAGCTTCCCGGTCCTACAGCGGATGCGTGGCCGCTCGTCCAATCAGCGCGCTCGGAGCAGCTAACATCACGTCGTCTAAGCCTTCGTCTAAGGCCAGCTGCTCCAAGCGCGCTGACGCCCGCATCCTCCACTACCCTCTAACAGGGAGCGTGCCCGCACCGGCCACTCACAAATGCCTGGTTTGGGCATGTGTCCTGATAGAGGGATAGTGGGGATGCGGTGAGGCTCGCCCATGCGCCGTTGGACCGGGAAACAAGGTAAGTGCATGGCGCGACCTGGGGGGTTTCACATACCTCTGCATTCAAATTTTGGATTCCAATCTTGTAGATTCCCGGGCCAATCATGGTGGGTTTGGTCCACTTTAACCCCTTTTTGCTGTAAAATTTCACCTTCCTGACATTTCCACAGCAAAGGTGCGACCAAAACCGAGCATGCTGATTGGCTAAGCGGGCCTGCTTAGCCAATTGGCACACTTGATTCCGCTCGCCTCCCTTTGGCACTGCTAGCAGCTAAGCCGATGGGAGCCAAGTGTGCCGCCGCCCCCTGCTCAGTTTCTAGCTGTGAGCCTGTCCTCGCCATCCATTCATAAAGGCCTGGAGTGGGTACGTGCACAGCACGGGTGCGACTGAGACGCGGTGAAGGGCTCCGGGATCGGGTAAGTGAAGCGGGAGGGAGGGTTCACACAGCGCTCCAAGGAGTGTGACTCAGACGAGGAGTCTTTTAGACTCCAGGGCCTCCATTGTTCCATTGTGGACCAAAACCCAGCACGATTGGCCCGGGAATATATAAGATTCCGGGGCCGACCGATTACCTTCCCCCGGAACATCCAAAATTGGGATGCCCCACTGTGTAAAACCCCTGAGGTCGCCCCATTCGCTTACCTTGCTTCCCAGTCCAACGCCGCATCCCCGCTATACTTCTATTTGTGAATGGCCGACGCGGGCACACTCCCTCTTAGAGGGAAGCTGGGATGCAGCCGCCAGCACACTTGGAGCCGTTGGCCTTAGACAAATGCTTAGACGATGTGACGTCAGCGGCTCTGAGCACTCTGATTGGACAAGCAGCTGCGCATGCGCCGTAGGACCAGGAAGAGGTGAGTTGCGCTCTGCGATCTGGGGGGTTTCAGACAGCAGGTAACCCCCGATCGTGGTGCCCCGGGGGGGAAGCACTAAAACCCAGGATAGTCAAAATCCTGTGTTTTGGTCCACATTAAGAGTTAAAGTGTCTGTCCAGGCAGGAAAAACTAAATCATCATCACTTTCTGTTTTACTCTAGTTAAAAAAAAACTCACCAGGCGCTGAAACTTCTCTGACGTTCACAGTCACCAGCAGCATATGGGACCAAAGGCCGTCCCTCTGCATCAGTAACAGTGACTAAAGCATGCGCACTCCACAATAGAAGGAGCATGCAGAGGCCAGGTAAGTTACTGTAACTTATGTGGAGGGAAGCTATTGGTCCTCCATGCCTGCTGGTGAGTGGTGTAAAGGGGGTTTCTGAGCTGCAGTCCAGCTGGAACCTGCTGTGCGTGGAAGAATGTGAGCATCAGTTTTTTTTGTATTTAATAGCCCTTTAACTTATTGAAACTTTTAGCTCATCAGTATCATCATTTAACCCTCTGACAGCTAATGGGAACTGATTAGGAGGACTTGCTTCCATCTTCCTAACAGTACTATTCTAGTACAGACTTTCCAAATGGCTGGGAAAGACCTCTAAAGCCCCTAAACTAATTCAGTTTATACCTCTCATAGCCAAGATGGGGCCTTAGCTTAACTAGTGGGAAGCTCCCGCAGCTAATACAGTGACTAGGTCACTTCAAAGAATTTCTCAGAGACATGCTGGGGCCAGGACTTATTATAGAATTATAAAGCTGCTGTGCACATTAATCATAAACTGAACACATTTTTGGAATCTGGAAATCATAGCACACGCATATGTGGGTCTCGTGTCATTCCTGGACGTTCAGGGACTGAGAACGGGTCTTCTAAAACAGAGGTGTTTGTACTCATAAGGCGTGTAGCACCTGACTGGAGTCCACTGGCACCAGAACCAATGGAATGGTTTAAGACCCTTAATTTTTAGCTAGGGGGAAAGGGGAGTGTCCCGCCTGTGTTTAAGGGTCTGGGGATTCTGGTCGCCTTTGTCTTTTCTCTGGGGGAGTCACATGTATAGTGTGGAGGGAGACCAGGAATCCAGCAGGGTCAACATGCCCCCTTTGGTGCCTGCATCACTGTGTAACATCTATCTGCAAAGTAACTGACATATTCCAAGTATGTCACACACCCCGCTTCCATTATTCATGACATACGGGTTACGGTCCAGTAGAGGGCAAACTTCTGCAGAGATGAAAGCAAAAAAGAAACCCCTCCCGGTCCATAAATACCTAGGACTTCCCACACATTCCCAGTTCCTTCTCTGCAGGACGGCGAGCAAGTCAGAAGATGTCTGCTTCTCTTCCTTGCAGGTAAACCGGGCTTACGCCCGGCCATTTTTCCCTATTTCTGCCGGAACCTTTATTTATTATGCCCAATATTAGCCTCCCAGCCTTGGCTGTAGGTCCGGGTGAGGGTAGGAATCACCTTAATAGGTGTTTAGGGAGCCATGCTCCTCCATGAGACCCCATATAAGGGGGTAGGCGGAATCCGGGTTGGTGATGGGGTTGGTTTGGGATGCCCTGTCCCTAATTGCATAATATATATATATATATATATATATATATATATATATATATATATATATCCCTTACACCATACTTGGTGCGGGATTATCCCCCTTCCGGGTCCCTCTGTTAACCCTCCATGGGGGGGGGGGGCGGACCTTTCCTTTTATTACAGAGTGTGTGTATGTGTGTGTAGTGTGCTTGCGCTTTACATTCCGGCTGGTCGCCGTTTTTTTTTTTCTTCCCCTCAGGCTGCGGTGTCAAGGGGGCGGGGCCGCGCGTTGCCGCGGCCTGCCCCCCCTTCTGTTGGAGCCAATTGCGGAGCCCAGCCCACGGTTGGGAACCGCGCTGCTGGTTGTGAGGGGGGGCGGGGCCAGGCGCGGCGCGCGATCCGCACTGGCCCGCCCCTTCTTCTCCCTTCTCACTCTTCTGCTATGGCCGGATATGTGAGTGCCCTCCCGGGCTCCCCCTTTTTGTGTACTTTACTCAGCATGTCCCCCTTTCAGTCAGGGGACAGCGCTAGTCCTTGTCCCGTTTTTCCTTTATTTATAGGGTATTAGCAATATATCTTGATATTTATATATGTATATATATATATATTTATAAGTGTGTGTGCATGTGCTTATGGCCACTCTTTTGTGTCTTTCAGGAGGACTCCCTGTGCCTTGCTTAAAAGGGGGTTCTCCCGGTCCTAGGGTCCCTAGCAGAAATTTCGGGCACTTATAAATACTCCCACTTGGGACTTAAGGGGCATCCTGGGTTGCTTACCAGCGTAATTCCCTCGGGTCATTGCGACTACCTTAAAATCTTAAAGGGGCCACAGCACTCAAACCAGTTAGCTTGCTGACCAGCCTACAATCTGTCTCTAAACTAGGTTAAAAACAGGGGGCTCGGTCACACACATCTGCAGAAGTATGCTTAAGCTGCACCACCAGCGCCAAGGTGCCCCTGTGAGGTGCAGTCCTAACTCTAGTACTAATTCTAGTCTCTAAGAGCCCCATTTGGGACATACAATGCAATAGATAAATTGGGAGCAGGCTTACCTGAGGTTGCCCTAAACCTCAAGTGCAAGCCATGGGGTGGAAGGGTCAAAGACCTTGCAATACAGCCTAGACCCCACACACCATGTGCTTGCACAAATTCAAAAGAAACAAAAGGGGGGTGGCAGCCGCTCAGACCATTTTATAACTAACCAGGGAGGTGCACATTAGCAGGGCAATTAGAATACAAAAGTCTTAAAGGGGCCACAGCACTCAAACCAGTTAGCTTGCTGACCAGCCTACAATCTGTCTCTAAACTAGGCTGGTCAGCAAGCTAACTGGTTTGAGTGCTGTGGCCCCTTTAAGACTTTTGTATTGGGAGCCTGCTCCCAATTTATCTATTGCATTGTATGTCCCAAATGGGGCTCTTAGAGACTAGAATTAGTACTAGAGTTAGGACTGCACCTCACAGGGGCACCTTGGCGCTGGTGGTGCAGCTTAAGCATACTTCTGCAGATGTGTGTGACCGAGCCCCCTGTTTTTAACCTAGTTTAGAGACAGATTGTAGGCTGGTCAGCAAGCTAACTGGTTTGAGTGCTGTGGCCCCTTTAAGACTTTTGTATTCTAATTGCCCTGCTAATGTGCACCTCCCTGGTTAGTTATAAAATGGTCTGAGCGGCTGCCACCCCCCTTTTGTTTCTTTTGAATTTGTGCAAGCACATGGAGTGTGGGGTCTAGGCTGTATTGCAAGGTCTTTGACCCTTCCACCCCATGGCTTGCACTTGAGGTTTAGGGCAACCTCAGGTAAGCCTGCTCCCAATTTATCTATTGCATTGTATGTCCCAAATGGGGCTCTTAGAGACTAGAATTAGTACTAGAGTTAGGACTGCACTTCACAGGGGCACCTTGGCGCTGGTGGTGCAGCTTAAGCATACTTCTGCAGATGTGTGTGACCGAGCCCCCTGTTTTTAACCTAGTTTAGAGACAGATTGTAGGCTGGTCAGCAAGCTAACTGGTTTGAGTGCTGTGGCCCCTTTAAGACTTTTGTATTCTAATTGCCCTTCTAATGTGCACCTCCCTGGTTAGTTATAAAATGGTCTGAGCGGCTGCCACCCCCCTTTTGTGACTACCTTAAAATCACCATATGGAGGCTCCGCAGGATACTGGGCTCGGGCTCCCTTTGGTACAATCCCAGCTATGTGTGGGTTGTGGGGTATCCCTTACGGGGGAGAATGTACTTATTTGCATACCATGTGCGCAACAGGCCATAACGCGGCAGTCGGGACCCCAGGCGTCTGGGTCAGTGCCGCCCGCCTCACCTACCCCACCCCGCATCATCCTTACCCCAAGTGACACTGTCATTAGTGGGGAGTCGCACTCGGAGGTATGTGCCAGGCTGGCCAACCTCGAGAAAATTATTTCTAGCTCAGTGGGTAGAAAGGCCACTGCTAAGAAAAGGCATCTGTCACCAGCTAAGCCAGTAATTGATTTTGATGATTATGACTCACCTGATTGGGCTGATTATTCCACGCTTGAGGAAGCGGAATTGTTTGAGAAATCTGAGACTGAGGAATTGCAGTTCTTTGATTCTGATGCCGGGCAGGCGCTGGGGGATGCTGTTGATACCCCCAAGGTCCTGACCCATCTGTTAGAGGTTCTGGATATTTCCCCACCAGTGGAGGCCCCTTCCGAAGAAGGGGGAATTCTTTGGGTTCTCTAAGCCCCGCTTGGAGTTTCCAAATCAGGATCATTTTGACAGCATGATTCTTAGAGAATGGGAGAAGCCTTCACGGTGTTCCACAGGGATGAGATAGGAAGTATCCCTTTCCGATGGACGCGGTGAAGCGCTGGTCTTCTCCTCCCGAGGTTGATGCGCCCATTCTAGGATTGTCCAACACCTCCGTTGTACATACTCCTGACGCCACTACCCTTAAGGATGGCGAGGATAAGCGCATCGATCAGATGGCTTGCCATGCCTTTGCCAGTGTGGGTTCAGCCTTGCAGCCTGTCTGTGCATCGGCACTCGTGGCTGTGGCTACCAGGTCTGAGATTAGGGACATGTTTTTTTTTTTTAATTAAACGTTTTTATTGAGGGAAACACAATAAATTACAGAGCTTGACAGAACTGTGCCGCACAGGTGCACGCAGCAATTTGCATAATAAAGATTAGGGACATGTTAAATGGGTCCCAGCTCAACCCGGACAGCGTTGAGTTCACAACCCTTAAGAGGTGTGAATTGTTCATGAATTTTGTTTTGTCGGCTATGGGCGACACTATTACCGTGTGTAGTAGAACTTCGGCCCTGTTGGTGGCCATGCGCCGATCGGTCTGGCTGCGCCAGTGGGCGGCGGACATTGTGGCCAAGAAGTCACTTACAGCTTTGCCCTTTTTGACAACGCGGCTGTTTGTAGACAAATTGGATTCTGTGGCGAAGGGTGGGAAGCTACCTCAGTGTAAGAAGCTGCGTCGCTCCTTTCGGGGGGCAAGCTCCTTTAATCCTTCTTTTCGCGGTGCCAGAGGGGGCAGAGTTCTTGCCTACTCTGGCTTTAGAGGTGATTCATGGAACAGAGGTAGAGGACGTGCCTGTACCGCCTCTACCTGGGGTTCCAGGCCCAAGCCTACTGCCAAGCCAGCTCAACACCCTTGCGGGTGGGGGGACGGCTGCGGCTCTTCTTCCAGGTCTGGGCCCAGGAGGTCACAGACAAGTGGATATTGGAAGTGGTCTCGTCTGGGTACAAACTGGAGTTCGAGTCCCGGCCTCCTCCCAGATTCCTAAGGTCTCGGGTGCCATCGGATCCTCGGGCGGCGCAGGGGCTCCTGTTGGCTGTAAAGAATCTTCTGGATATGGCGGTCATATGCCCGGTGCCTCCTTCAGAGAGAGGCCGGGGCTATTATTCCAACCTCTTCACGGTTCCCAAAAAGGATGGCTCCATAAGACCCATCCTGGATTTGAAGCTTCTCAACTGATTCATCAGAACCAAGAAGTTCCGCATGGAGACTCTGCGTTCAGCAATCGGTTCCCTTCGTCAGGGGGATTTCATGACGTCCATAGACATCAAGGATGCTTACCTTCATGTACCAGTTTTCCCAGCACACCAGAGATTTCTCAGGTTCGTGGTGCAAGATCAGCATTTTCAGTTTGCGGCCCTCCCGTTCGGGCTGACCTCGGCACCGAGGGTGTTTACCAAGGTTCTGGCGGGCATAATGGCCCTGCTCAGAGCCCATGGCATTCGCATTGTGCCGTATTTGGACGACCTACTCATTGCAGCATCTTCCCTCTGCCAGGCGGAGCTGGACACCAGGACGGTGGTGACGATGTTGGAAAGGTTCGGATTGGTAATCAACCACCCCAAGTCTTCTCTCTCCCCATCAAGGGAGATCTCCTTTCTGGGCATGAATCTGGATACCATTCAGGCCAGAGTGTTCCTACCCCAGCCAAAGGTGCAGAGGGTTCAGGATCTGATACGTGTTCTCCTGACCAACCCTCGCCCTTCCATTCGGCTGGGGATGACTCTGGTGGGTTTGATGGTGGGCTCCTTCGAGGCAGTCCCCTTTGCTCAATTCCACATGAGGTCGCTACAACTCCATCTATTGCTGAAATGGGACAGATGTCCACAGTCCTTGGATCAGTCATTTCTGATGTCTCCCAGGGTTCGGCAGTCCCTTCAGTGGTGGCTGGAATCAAGCAATCTGATGAGGGGCAGATCGTTCCTGGCCCCTCGTTGGGAGACAGTTACCACGGATGCCAGCCTGTCGGGCTGGGGAGGTTTCTGGAAAGATAATCAGTTCCAGGGATTGCGGGGTCCTCAGGAGGCTCACAACCCCATCAATGTCTTGGAGCTCAGAGCTATCCGCTTGGTTCTGTCGCGTCTGACACTTCACCTACAGGGTTTACCGGTTCAGGTTCGATCAGACAATCGTACTGTGGTAGCTTACATCAATCACCAAGGAGGGACTCGCAGCAGGAGTGCCCTCAGGGAAGTCTCTCTGATTCTGACATGGGCGGAGAGCAATGTTCCTTGCATCTCGGCAGTATACATTCTGGGAGTGGAGAACACGGAGGCGGACTCCCTGAGCAGGGGATTCTCTCGCCGAGGGGAATGGTCTCTCAACCACAGGGTGTTTTGGGCCCTGTGTCACAAGTGGGGGACTCCGGAGGTGGATCTCTTTGCCTCTCGGCACAATCACAAGCTTCCAACCTTTGTTTCTCAGGATCCTCTGGCCCTGGCAGTGGATGCCTTGTCCCTTGCCTGGAGGGATCTGGGGTTTCTGTACTTGTTTCCCCCCTTCTCCATGGTGGGCAAGGTAGTGCGCAAGCTTGCTCTAGAGGGGCACCAGCAATTCTGGTGGCCCCAAGGTGGCCAAGACAGGTTTGGTTCGCAGACGTCGTAAGATTGGCGGTAGATCAGTACAGGCTGCCCCTGTCTCCAGATCTGATCTCTCAGGGTCAACTACGTTACCCCAATTTACAAACGCTTGCTTTGACGGCGTGGCTGCTGAAACCTTCATCCTGAGGGAGGAAGGTTTGTCTGAGGCGGTTATTCAAACCTTGATTAGAGTTAGGAAGAGGTCTTCCTCTACCATTTACTATAGGACTTGGCGGTCCTATATTGACTGGTGTGAGGCTAGGGCCTTACCTTGCAGGGTGTTTTCGATTCCTAGGATTTTGGAGTTCTGGGGTTCCAGCTCAGTACTTTGAAGGGTCAGGTTTCTGCCCTGGCTGTCTTTTTTCAAAGGTCTTTTGCTTTGCATCATCTGGTCAAGACTTTTTTCCAAGGGGTCACTCATGTTCTGCCCCCTAGAAAGCCTTTGGTTCCCGTTTGGGACCTAAATTTAACAACAAAAACTGAAGTGATGCACAGCTATCTACAATTACACATAAGGGTGCAGGCCTCAAGGGCACCCAGGTACAACGTACCCCCCTATTGATACATAACACATGTGAGTCAACCAGCATCAACTCAATAAGGGCACCCTGTAAATGAGGCCGCACAAACCAACGTAAATGTTAAAATAATTAAGTGTATTTAATATTTAATATCAAAAGTACCAATACAACAAACACTATACATACATACATACACATAGACAATTTAAAAAACATAAATGACAACGCCCTCTGGTGGCAAACCTTAAAATTGGCTCTAAACATGAATTGATATGAACTGCCTGTCTGATAAAAAATCTATATATATACAGCTATCTACTGTAGCCAATACATGGATAAGGTACAATACTATGAGTGATCACACAGACAACATCTATACAAATGTGTGTACCAATACATGAAATATAATACTATGAAAAATCAAGCAAACAACCTCTATACAAATGTGTGTACCAGGTACACTAATGACCTGGTATTTAACCAGAAAAAAAGTGCAATGTGCTGTAAACTATCTGTACCATAAAGTTAACTAACAGTGAAGAAAGTGCAATGTGCCATGAATCGCCTAAACATACCATGTATTCATATATGAGCAAAGGAACAGGCATAAATAGACAAGTATTACATCACCATTATCAAAGGGAGCCTCAGGTGCCACCAAGGGGGGAATCCGGCATCTATGCGTTGCGTGGCCCCGCCCACTTCATCAGGATGCTGTGAAGTTGTCTGTGAATCCACCTGCCTTATGTATAAATGATGATCAGCCATGTGGCAATAAAAAGATGGATGCTATGGCGCTCGCACTCTGACCCGGAAGTGCGAGCGATGGGTCACAAGGGCACCGCCCATATCCGGCCAGCCCATCTGAAAGGAGGCTGGTGACGCTGCGTCCGCCCGACGCACGCGCGCGCACGCCCGCAGCGCGCCCCCGGGCGCCCACCCCTGCAGTAGGCGGCGTCCGGGAGCGGGCGCGGGACGGCACGCGCACGCGCCGGGCCGGCGCAGCGCCACACACCCTCACTGGAGTGCAAACAATCAAGAGGTTGTCAAACCTCAATCTACACACAAGGCAGAGGAATACACATAACCGGTGCTTGGATGTTAGTCCATACTTACATATGATCACATGGTACTGTATATTTTGTCATAACACAATATATAGGTAAATCAAGCCTTTTGTATATCTTAGAGAGTATTTTTGAGGGCAAAAAAATCACAGATACAAAAACTCAATAAAGAAGCTTGGGAAAACTTTTTGTCAATGTGAACATGGCCCGGTGTTCCTGAACACACATAGTTAAACAGTCCATACTGAGTGACACGCTGCCAAGATACGGATACAGGGACACCTCTCAAATATAAAACTGTCAAAGAGGGACAGGGAGGCAGGTAAAACTCTCACTCCAGTGGCCTCACACTTTTTGACCAAACATAACGGTAATGGGGACAAACTAAAAGTCACATTTATTGTGAAGGTCACATTGGGTGGCAGAGGAGGCAACCTTAAGAGAAGGTTGAAACAGAAGGAACTTGAGTGGATATTTAATTTAAATACATGGGCACCGTTTGGTATTAATGAGGATTTTTCTTTTTCCCCTTTTTTGGGACGGGATGGTTGATATTTTTGGCACGTGGTATATTTTGGTTGTAATTTTGTAATATGGTGGTGGTGGCACAGTCACAAAGGGATTCTTTGGGATCTCTTGTAATGTTGATATAGTGATTAATTAATTAATTTTTCACTTTTATGTTCACTCAATATTTTTAGAGAGGCATTATATCCCTCAGATACTTCTCTGGCAGGAGTTTTTCCATCATATATTCCCCTCCTCTGTGAAACAACAATTCGGCGGAATGAGTATTTTGGAGTGAAAGTCTATACCGATAACCATTGGACCACAAGGGATGACCGTTTGGGAGCAAGAAATGAGTAATCTCCTCTATATTGTACAATATTTGGAGTAACTAAGGTTACCGAATGGAAGAGAGGTGTTTTTAAGTAACCAGAATGATACCGGCAACACTTGTTAAAAAATCCTTTGAAAATGTGGAATTCCTTCTACATTATATAACACCTGGATCAATTAAGGCTATCCAAATGGAAGAGAGGCAGCTTTAAGTACCTGAAAAGATACTGGCAACATTTGTTTAGCAATTATTCAGAAATCGCTGTATTATCTCCTTGGAACTAGTGACAACATGCTGGGAGGAAGATGTGTAGGAACCGGAGGATTAGGGTTCCTCTGCATGATTGTCACTCAGTATGGACTGTTTAACTATGTGTGTTCAGGAACACCGGGCCATGTTCACATTGACAAAAAGTTTTCCCAAACTTCTTTATTGAGTTTTTGTATCTGTGATTTTTTTGCCCTCAAAAATACTCTCTAAGATATACAAAAGGCTTGATTTACCTATATATTGTGTTATGACAAAATATACAGTACCATGTGATCATATGTAAGTATGGACTAACATCCAAGCACCGGTTATGTGTATTCCTCTGCCTTGTGTGTAGATTGAGGTTTGACAACCTCTTGATTGTTTGCACTCCAGTGAGGGTGTGTGGCGCTGCGCCGGCCCGGCGCGTGCGAGCGCCGTCCCGCGCCCGCTCCCGGACGCCGCCTACTGCAGGGGTGGGCGCCCGGGGGCGCGCTGCGGGCGTGCGCGCGCGTGCGTCGGGCGGACGCAGCGTCACCAGCCTCCTGTCAGATGGGCTGGCCGGATATGGGCGGCGCCCTTGTGACCCATCGCTCGCACTTCTGGGTCAGAGTGCGAGCGCCATAGCATCCATCTTTTTATTGGCACATGGCTGATCATCATTTATACATAAGGCAGGTGGATTCACAGACAACTTCACAGCATCCTGATGAAGTGGGCGGGGCCACGCAACGCGTAGATGCCGGATTCCCCTCTTGGTGGCACCTGAGGCTCCCTTTGATAATGGTGATGTAATACTTGTCTATTTATGCCTGTTCCTTTGCTCATATATGAATACATGGTATGTTTAGGCGATTCATGGCACATTGCACTTTCTTCACTGTTAGTTAACTTTATGGTACAGATAGTTTACAGCACATTGCACTTTTTTTCTGGTTAAATACCAGGTCATTAGTGTACCTGGTACACACATTTGTATAGAGGTTGTTTGCTTGATTTTTCATAGTATTATATTTCATGTATTGGTACACACATTTGTATAGATGTTGTCTGTGTGATCACTCATAGTATTGTACCTTATCCATGTATTGGCTACAGTAGATAGCTGTATATATATAGATTTTTTATCAGACAGGCAGTTCATATCAATTCATGTTTAGAGCCAATTTTAAGGTTTGCCACCAGAGGGCGTTGTCATTTATGTTTTTTAAATTGTCTATGTGTATGTATGTATAGTGTTTGTTGTATTGGTACTTTTGATATTAAATATTAAATACACTTAATTATTTTAACATTTACGTTGGTTTGTGCGGCCTCATTTACGAGGTGCCCTTATTGAGTTGATGCTGGTTGACTCACATGGGACCTAAATTTGGTTCCGTCTGCCCTCCAGGGGCCTCCCTTTGAACCGGTGCAGGATGTGGCTCTTTCTGTGCTCACTCAAAAGGTTGTTTTGGTGGCTATTACCTCTGTTCGGCGTGTCTCTGAGTTGGCGGCTCTGTCTATTCAGGCCCCTTACTTTGAGAGACACCAGGATAAGGTGGTTTTTCGTTTTAAACCAGATTTCCTTCCTAAGGTGGTTTCTGCTTTCCATCTTAATCAGGATGTAGTTCTCCCTTCCTTGTGTCCTAAGCCTAGCAATGACAAGGAGAGGGTTCTGCACAATTTGGACGTTGTTCGCTGTGTGAAGTACTATTTGGTGATTACTTCTTCCTTCCGCATGACGGATGCCTTTTTCGTGGTGCCCTGCAGGCCCAGGAGAGGTTTGGCACCTGCTAAGTCTACGATTAACAAATGGATTTGTCAGGCCATTGTTGGGGCCTATTCTGCTAAGGGGAGCACACTGCGCACTCTACTCGTGCGGTCGGTGCGTCCTGGGCTTTTCAGCACCAGGCTTCTGTTGAACAAGTTTGTAAGGCTGCTACTTGGTTTTCCGTTCTTACTTTTTCAAAGTTTTATAAGGTTGATGTGCGGGCCTCAGCGGATGCTGTTTTTGGCCGCAAGGTTCTGCAAGCTGCAGTGGTTTAAATTGGTGCATTTTTTGCTGTATTTGGATCCCCACCCATGACGGACACTGCTATTGGATGTCCCATATGTCATGAATAGTGGAAGCGGGGTGTGTGACATACTTGGAATAATACCATTTTTCTCTGCTAACTCCGATTAATTTACCCACTTGTATTTGCCCTTCTGACCTATATATTTATCTATGCATTGTATATATAGTATATACAGAGAGAGAGAAGAGGAATCTCGGCTGCCAATTCCAGTGCAACAATAAAACTTTACATTTACTTTTACTTTATAGGTTATAGACCAGAGTTCCCATATCATAAATTGTATCCAACAACTGGTTTTGGGGGTTTAGTGTACCCCCTTATTCATGTACAAACGTTATTGTCGCACTGGTATTGGCAGCTGGGATTCCTCTTCTATTACTGTTCTGCGTATGGCCTTCAGTGGCCTTTTCCGTGCTCTTCTGGATGCAACTTCTGGTATTCCACAAGGGGTGAGCTGTGTCCTTACTTTTACCATTGTATGTATATAGTTTGTCTAGTGTTCTCTTAAAGTAGTTAAACATACAACTTAATCTTGGGCTGCTCTTTTATCTTGATCCTAAACCCACTTGTCCGTTCTTTTTGGTTATAGTATGGACTGCCGGAGCTGGCTTCTGCCCCAATATAACCCTATTAGGGTGTCAAACTAGAGCTGGTGGCATTCTTATGGTGCTGGCACGACTTAGTTCCCTGGTGATAGTGAAACGGCCCTGCAGCCTGTCAGGGTCTTGATGACCTTTATTAAGTAAATTTCAGCTCAGTGTCTGTGACGTCACCGCAGTTTTGTTTCTTTTATGACAGTGTCTTTTTCTAGAAGGCTCTTGCTCTTTAATCCTGACTTCTTTAACTCACTTTTAGCTCATCGGTATCATCATTTAACTTTTTGACGGCTAATGGGATCTAATGAGGGGGAATTGCGTCCATCTTCCTAAGAGTACTCCTCTGGTACACGCTTTGGCATCCATTATGTTACGTCCGATTCTCTGATCTCCCTCTTTGATCTCTTCACTGATGACTAGAGAGTTCCACGGTATGCATGTTATTTATTTATCCTCTATGGTTCTGCCAGTAACTCTAGGCTATTTTGTGTAGCTGGACACCTTCCTACACATTCACAGTGATGCGCTGTAATAAGAAAACATCCACTGCAAAATGTTTCAAGGAGAGCCTGCTCTCTACAACAAGCAACCATTAAAGTGGCTCGAATAGGGTGATTTTTTTCACCCCATGCTCCTGCGGCAGTCGCACACTAGGGTCAATTCAGCATGGGTCAGAAATGTACTCCTACCAGTGCTGAACCATGGTGCATGCAGAAATGTACTCATGGATGCATGATTCAGGGACACATGCTCCACAATAACACATGTGCATGAACCATGCGCCAAAGCAATGAATACATTTGCTCCTCAAGCACCAATTTACAACTCACATGATAGTTTACTGAATCACTTTATGAGAGTTGTAAAATATTTCATTGAAAAAACCCATGCCACAATAGCTGACACTTTTTTTAAATGGAAATGACAGAGAACATTTGTTTTTGATTTTTTTTTTCACTATATTTTTCCTATATTCCCCCCCAAGAGCCAACTAGGATAGGTATTAGGCATAAGTGCTGGCAACCCAGGACTCAGAGGCCGTTGGCCCTGCCAGGTTATGCACATGGGCAGGAGAAATCTGTGCCATGATTACACACTAAATAAGGAAATGCTTAGTAAAACTACAAGGAAACGGATGTAGGGGCTTTAGTTAACAATAAACTTACCTGTAGTGTCAGATGCCAGGCAGCAGCTGGCAAACAGGGCCATTGGGTGCATGAAGAGGGACATAGGTGCCCATGACCACAGCATAATTTTACCTTTAAAGTGGACCAACACCCACCCCTGATCGGCCCGGGAATCTATAAGATTCCCGGGCCGATCAGCTCCCTCCCCGCTGTGTGAAACCCCCCCCCGGACGCCCACAAACCTTACCTTCTCCGCCGCCGCCTCTCGCGCATCCCTCTAGCAGGGCGCGCTCCCTGTAAGAGGGATGCGCGAGAGGCGGCGGCCCCAGCTTGTCTGCTGCTTATCCGTCGGTGGTAAGGTAAGTTTTTTTGGGCTTTCTGGGGGGTTTCACACAGCGGGGCACCCCGATCGGGGAAGTGGACCAACACCCAGGATACTGAAAATCCTGTGTGTTGGTCCACTTTAAGTCAGTGGTCAGACCCTATATGGAATATTGTGTACAGTTCTGTGTAACAGTGCATAAGAAAGACATATCAAAACTGGAGCATGTGAATTAATAAATGAAATGGTTTTGAGATTGGTGAGGTTTATTTAGTTTAAAAGAGATTCCTGAGAGGTGATATAATAAATGTATAAATATATTTAAGATCAATACAAAGATTTGTCCTACGTTCCATTTATACTCCGGAGTGTAATCATAGCCGAGGGCATCCACTAAGGTTAGAGGAAAGGTGCTTCCTCCATAGACATAGGATTCTTCTCTGTAACAGCATCTGCCAGAGGAGGTAGTTATGAAGAATTCACTAAAATAGTTCAAAAGTGACCCGAATGCCTTCCTTGTATGTAATAACATCACCAGTTATGGCTACTAGCCCACTGGAAGGAGATCTTCATTTATATATATATATAAGTCTTTATTCAGCCTTACATATTATGTTACTATGTAGGTAGTAGTTTAAAGATATACTTTACTCTCTCTATTTCATTAGTAAAGTCCTTTGAACTTTCTTGGTCTGGTGGCCTCCAGTCCATATGACATCCTTTGGTTCTGTTACCTGGGAGCAGCATGTATCCATCCATCCTACTGTAGATAAGCATATTCATGAAGCTAGGGGACCTAGCCAAACTTCATATGACTTGTTCTCCTACCCTCTCTATTCCCCTACATCAGAGAAGGTGGATAACATGGCATAGGAGGCTGTGGGTGGCCTAATCTAATAGCTTCTAGATTGTCTCTATCCAGAATGGTGTACAAAGTGCAGGTATACGTTTTTGATTTTATATAGAAATATATCTGTATTGTCTGTTGAACAACCCTCAACTTATATGAACTCTATATTATCCCACCTTTGTTAGATCTAAGAAGACTTTTTAACAATTATTAATCTAGAGTGCTTTCCTGCTGAATGCCTTCTGTTCTCCTCCCCTTTTTTATTTAGTCTTTCATGTTCGGATGGTACAAAGTATTATGGTCTTAAGATTTTCTCCTTTATCTTCATGTCCCCTCAAACTCTAACGTCAGGCGCCTTTTTTTTTATTCCCATCACCCATCTCTTTGACAGCTTAGCACAATTTCCATCTTTTCATCTGCGCTTCGCAGACTTTTGACCTTGGTGACCTCCATGTCTTAGTCACCTGTGTAATATTGATTTAATTTATCCTCCTTCTGGTTACATCTTTCCAGTTTGTCTTTATTAAAGAAGAATTTTTATCCTTACGGGACTCTTACTTCACAGTTCCCTAGCGGAGCTTCAGAATAATGAATATCAATGTTGTGCGGTGGGAGAAGGGAGGATGGATAAGTAGGCCAGCAGAAGGTGCCAGACAATGAGCTCAATATTGGCTTAATTCAGCAAAACTGTTATTTTTATTGCTTCCTTTTGAAGTCATTGCAATGTGTTTATGACAAATGCATTGTAATATAATTCCTTGTATATTGCCTCCATGTTTTCCAATTCTATAGCTGCAGGCAGCTTGGGTCTGTCCTATGTGCATCTACAGGTGACACATACAGGTATGCTCCTCATTGGTTCTACCGACATTTATTGGTTGCCTGGGTACAGTGGTTTCTACTTACAGTCAGGCCATTACCCATCATACTGTACAGCAGGGGTCCCCAACCTGTAGCTCAAGAGCCACATGTGGCTCACAAGCCCCTTTTGCGTGGCTAGTGGACTGTCTGCTAGATCCAAACACTTGTGGAGGTCTAGTGCACTGTTGAGGCTGGGGGCTTACACTGTCCTCTGCGGCAGGCATTGCCAGACAGAGAAATGTGCTGGCTCACCCGTCGCTTCAAGTGCCACACTTGGTTGTCCAGCCACAGTCTCATATGACGCTTGTGGAACATTCTAGGGGTGAGCAGAGGATGGAAGCTGGAAGTGGTACCAGAAGCTGCAATGACAGATTATCCAGCATGCTTCCCCACCTGCCCAATACTGACATTAAAACTTTGGAGGCTTGGGAATTTTGATTGGGCAAGAAAGGAGGGGATCCACATACATTCTGCATATTATGTTTTGGGGGCTGGGATGAACCCATGCGCTCACAGCTTATTCATTTTTGGGGAGCTGGACGGGGGTCCACATGCACATGCTTATTAATTTTCAGGAAATAAAATGGGGGCTGCTTGAGGGGACATCTTGCTAGTTCAAGTTATTCATAGTTATTTCATAGTCATAGTTGATTTTCTGTTGTTTTCTTAACTGATTCTAAGGCTTTTATGATCTAATCACATCAAGTATGGATCCTAACCATCTCAGAGTAAAATGTGGCTCTCATTGGGTGAAAGGCTGGAAACCGCAGCTTTACAGATAAACTTTTGTGTGCTTTATAGTTGAAAGGATCACCATTAAGGGGACTTGAACCAGCAATGTGTTGTGTGTTTTCAGGTCCAATGTCTTTTTTGTTACACCACTTCCTGTTACGTATGACCTTTGTTATGATCTGGTTCTTCCATGTCTGGTTGGTGTGGCATTGTTTGCCCTCTGTGTCTGTAATCCCTCCTTTGGCTCCCCTGTAAAGTTTTGTCAGTAACGCGGCCTCATGGCTAGATTATTAGGGTCAGTTCAGCACCATGTGAGAACACATTCTCACACATTTGTTTTTGAGGGTAAACTCATTTCTTATGGTACACATGGAGAACATAGCATCAGGACTTCTCTATCCTGAAACAGTAGGTTTTGATGTGGTATTCACAGGAGAAATTTAAACACTATCAACAAGGCCGGATTATGAGAGGGGTGCAAGTTGCGCGAGCCCCGGGTCCTCCACCACATGCCCTGCAAAGGGGGCCTCCACCAACCTATGGTCTGGTCCAGGAGGCTTTTCAGTCTTTGGTCAGACGGGCCACGGGACCAGCAGCAAAGCTATCGGCAGCCTTGGGGGCAAGCCTGAGCAAGCCTTTTTTTGTTTTTGCAAACCTGCACCCAAAGCCACCACAGGGCAGGACGGAGAGTCTAGATCAGCAAAGCCGCCGTCAGCAACGCTACAGTGATGGGTGCAGAGCTGTCACTGCACATAAGCCCCAAGCACAGCCGCTGGCAGCTCAATGCAGGGAACCAGCCGGGCGACTACACTACCCCCCACCCAGAATGGCAAAGCAGGAGTAACCGAGCAGCACGCACCCGCACAAGGGGGGCACAAGGGACTCGATCTGACGTTCCAGTAAGTAGGCGAGCGCCAGACAACCACCAATCAGTTACTTGGGAGGATATTATATTAAAGGAAAAAAATACTGTATCTGGGGCCTCCATCAGATTTAATGCCCAGGGGCCCCCTCACACTTGATCCGGCCCTGACTATCAATCAAAGCTCCCACAGCCACCTTAAAGTGGACCAACACCCCGTTTGTGAATGGGCGGCACAGGCGCGCTCCCTGTTAGAGGGAAGCGCGAGACGTGGCCTCCGGCGCTCAGAGCCGCTGAGCTGCTATGCGCGTCCAAGCGGCCTTGGACGCGCGCTGTGATTGGCTGGAGCGGTCACGTGGGAGCGGGGAGAGGTGAGTTTTTGGGGAGTTCTGGGGGGTTTCACACAGCGGGGCACCCCCGATCGGGGTGCCCCACCGAAGTGGACCAAAACCCAGGATAGTCAAAATCCTGGGTGTTGGTCCACTTTAAGCAATGTCCTGAGGAGAATGAACGTGGGCAGGATTGTCTGCCCATCTTTATACTTTCTTTTAGATCTTTTGATTTTCACAGAAGAGGGATTATTGTGTGCCTAGTTGCTAGTGCCAAAGAATTCCTTCAGGGCGTATTCTGTGCCCATCGGTCTGCTGGGGAAAGCTGCTTTACTCTCAGGTCGGTCCCGGTTGTCCCAACTTTCATGGATTAGGCTAAGCTGTGATATTATTGATCATTTTTTATCTGCTAATCAAAATTTTTCACAGAGCAGACTTCTAGTCCCCTCACCCCTTGGCTTGTCAACATTATGTAATGCATGTTAAGGCTCCAATGGGAAAAGATTACTGTGTGGGAGGAAATGCTTAAAGCGGACCTTCACCCTGAATAACAGTCTATCTTGTATGTTTCCCCCACCCTGTACATACAGATTGCTCACATTAAGAATCATCCTTCCTGCACCTATTGTGTTTTTTAATGTTTAACTTTCAAGATGGTGGCCCATGGAGTCTCAGGCTGCCTGCAAACAGTGTCTTCTGACTGTGTCGCTCTGCATTCTGGGATTGCTGTCCTTTTGCTGACCCCAGCTCTGGTCTGTCTGTGCAAAGCACAGCTATAACCCCTCCCCCTGCACTTTTAACCCCCTCTCCTCAGTATGTGATGCTTCTGAGGCAAGATGGCGGAGCCTGTATCTTAGATTGCTGAACATAGTTAGTAAGTAGTAAGTGACTAAAAACTTAACATATATTAAATTTAGATGCTGGGGAATAGTTTTTTTTAAGGGTTTGGACTTTTCATTAAATGATGCTGAAGGTTTAAAAAAAAAAATGAATGAGAGCTGTCCAAGGTTCTGATATTTCACTCTCTGCGGCGCCTGGCTGAAGAGAAGGAGATGCAACTGGCAGCTGTTTTGTGTGCTATTTTTGTGAGGTCAGTGGCATGCTTAACCACCAAGCAAACCATGCAAATTCAGCAGTCACCTTTTTTGATCTTTTTTTATTTTTGTGACAATTTGCACACAAGCATGTATTCTGGCAAAAGTCATTTTCACATAATTCCAGCACCACTTATCTTCATGACAGCCTATTAAGGCGAGAAGTTGGTGAGAGAATTCCCTCCATAGGTTTGCTGGCAAGAATGGTGCTTTCGGTGTATGAAGAGATTTGATCATTCTGAACCTTCTATAGTTTTTTTTTTTTTTTGGGGGGGGGGGGGGGGGGGTAATTTGTTCTAATGTTTTTTTTTGTTATGTATTTTATATTATATATTGTAAATAGTGATATGTTGTATGATTTGATGCAAATGTTAAGTTCAAAAAGATTAATAAAAAGTACAAAAACATATAACGTTTATTGACACTGATGGTGTTGTGTGATTATTTACACAAGGAAAACATAATATATATATATATATATATATATGTATATGTTTGTGCATCAAACGTACTGTATATGTTAGGTACAAATAATAAAACACACGAAACAGTTTTATATTTCTTAAAATCAATATGGGGAACAAATATTCCCCAAAGTATGGAAGGCAGGAGAAAGGAGGAACAGTCAGCTGAACCTTTGGATCTGCAGAGGTCTTGCCAGCATGTCCATGCGAGAATGATTTCATTTATCACTCAAACAGTGCATGGTGCGAGAGTATCCATGTGCTCTGCAGCTGCAAACCCTGGCCCTGTCCAGTTATTGGTTCTGAAGCCTTCCATTTTCTGTTGTGGGCCCTGAGCATTCTGTCTTCTGTAGTGGTTCTTAGGCCAGTTATTAAAGTGGACCAACTCCCAGGATTTTGACTATCCTGGGTTTTGGTCCACTTCAGTGGGCAGAAAGCCCCGAGAACTCACCTCTCCCCGCTTCCACGTGACCGCTGCAGCCAATCCCCGCCAGCGGACAGGCGAGAGGCAGCGCCGGAGAAGCAGAGCGCGTCCACCGCCGCCTCCCGTGCGTCTCTCTTACAGGGAGCACACCCGCACCGGCCATTCACAAGCGGCCAGCGCGGGAGTGCGCCCTGCTAGAGGGACGCGCGGGGGGCGGCGGACGCGCATGCACCGCTGGAATGTGGAAAAAGTAGGATTGTGGGCTTCCTGGTGGGTTTCGGATGCCCCGCGGGGAGGGATCTAATCGTAAGACTCCCGGGCCGATCCCCCCTGGGTGTTGGTCCACTTTAATATTAGGCATCCTGTTTTCCCTGTCATGCTTCTATCCTCTGGTGTTCACTGTAAGTCTGTCCGCTGTGCTCTTTGTGTCTTGATGACTATTTGCCCTCTGTTTCCCCTGAGTCTGCAACCACCAGGGAGCTTCTCAGGGGCCTGTGCTTTCCCTGCCAACTTGGGCTCAGCTGTAGAAGTGGGTTGGTTTCAGACCTTCCATCAGGCACCAGACAACCCTTATCCCAGGTCTTTCCTCTCTGCTGGCGCAGATGGGTTGTTGGTTATCTTACTCGCTGCCAGTCCATGGCATGGCTCAAAAAAACAGTATAAGACCCTGTGGCAGACAGTTTGGTATGGTAAAGTGGTGAATGACGTATACATTTCACCAAGATTGAGGTGTTCATCCCTAATAGGCACCCAGAGAGTTAAACAGCAGAGAGAGTGTTTTATCTTTGCTCTAGGTTTTGATTAGAAACCTGTTATTGAGGCCTGGGCCTCGATTCAATAAAGGTAGAAAAAAATTCTCATGGTAGTAAAAAATTCAATTCATGAGAAAAAAGCCTGAGAATGTCACTGTTTGCTGAATCAATAGATAAAAAGACAATGAAAGTCAATGGCAGCTTTTACTACAGTGTAGAAAGGAGGAAACAGTTCTCTACTTCTTAGGAGTAAAAAAGTGCCATTGACTTTCATTGTCTTCCTATCTGGTGATTCAGCAACAATGACATTCTCAGGCTTTTTTCTCATGAATTGAATCTTTTACTACCATGAGAATTTTTTTCTACCTTTATTGAATCGAGGCCCTTGTGTGCTGGAGTTGATTTGCATGTGTTAAGTAAGTGACGGACAGGCATAGGATTTCCTTTGTTTTATTTTGCATTATTGTTTTGTACAACCTGATAAATAAAACTGACTGTGGTCCTTTAAACCTAACCTGCCATGTGGAGCTGCCTTTTGCGCCGGCTGTGAAGTGCCAATCCTGTTACAGTGGTGGAGAATGCTGCACAGCACCTTGACACAAGAAAAATAAGGAGAGAAAAATTGAAAGGGCAAGAGATCGTTCTGTGTATGTTACTAGAGACTGTCGTCTAGGCCCTTTTCAAGCTGGGGGACCTAATCAAAGCAGTCTTGCAAGCTGTTGAGTCCCAGCATTTCGAGTACAGCAGGAGGCCCCTGTGTGCAACAGATGGTTCTAGAGGAGACCAGCCGAAGATGGTCCACCTTGAGGTTCCCTAGCTGGAGCAATGTAATGCCCAGGAGACAGGAGGTTGTACTGCAACTAGCCAATGTCCTTGGCAGTGGGCCCCATTTCTACCTCCATAACAACTAGTCATTTCCTGCAAAAGATGAATGCAGCAGATGATCTGGAAGCATACCTAAGCACATTTTAGGGAACCGTTGAGTGCTAGGCTTTTCCAAAGGAACAGTGGGCAGGACTTTTGGCTCCAGTTCTTGTGGGAGAACCCCAGAAGGCCTACTTTGACCTTGACTTTGGCTATCCAAAATACTATGGACTATGACAAACTTAAATTTTTCCTCGACTGGAAGTTAGCATTTCTGTCTGAGTTCAGCCGGTGCACAACTGGATCTACCATGTGGACAAACTCCTCACACCCAAATGCATGACCTTATCCACCTTACAAAAAAGTGGTAGCAGCCGGAGAGTATGACCGGACCTCAGATGATGGAACGCATGGCCATGGATTGGTATCTGAGGTTCCAGTCATCCATTTTACTTAATGGCTTAGTTAAAATGCTGTCTAACAGGTGGAGATGGCAGAGAGGTATACTGCAGCTGAGGAACTGATGAGACTGCTTGAGCTGCCCCTAGCCCCACAGTGGAGACCCCCAGGTTACCCTGTTCGGCACTGTACGAATCGTGGTGGGGTTAGTACCAATGCTAATGCATGATGTCATTTTAGGGAATGACTTCCCTCACTTCTGGAAATTGTGGGAAAATAGATGTATGAAAACTCACTAAAACAGAAGTAAGTGTGGCCTCAGAAGATTCAGAGCCCTTCCCCTTTTCTGCCTTGAGAATTATGAAATTGACTGGGTTGATGAGGTACCCGCAGACAGTCTAAGCAACTCCAAGAGGGAGGAGGCTTTGGCAGAAAATGCCCCTGACTTAGAAGTAAGAAGGGATCAGTTGGGTACAGAACAGTTAATAGATCCTACCTTGGTTTTAGCCCGGAGAATGTAAAAGAACCCATGTCCCAAGCCCATGAGGCCCAACAAGGATTTTGTTAATGTAATGCCCAGATACAAATCTATCAGCCAAGGCAGGTGGGACCCACAAATCCTTTTATTCTACAGGTACTCGACCCCTGGTCTAAAATCCAAAAGGCAACACCAGGTCAAAAGGTTAAGTGGAAACAATATATGGGAACCTGATGCCTGTAGGAGGTGTTGCAATGGAGCCCAATCCTTTACTAAGTTTAATGCCTACCCTATGCCACTGGTTTAACCTCTTGACAGACAAGAATCTCCTGGGGGAAACCCAAATGCATTATCTAGGGCACTTTGTCTTGTGGCTAAATGCATTCCAGTCTTAGGGCCGAAACAAAGGGCACACAGGGAGTTAAACAACAGAGAGAGTGTTTTATCTATGCTCTAGGTTTTGATTAGAAACCTGTTATTGGGGCCTTGTGTGCTGGAGTTGGTTTGGAGCAACTCCTCCCATGGGACGTAATTAATCAGGCTTCAGGTGTGTATGCCTTGAAATGTCTGAGACCCAGAAACTCAGGTCTCTCTCCCTGCCTGGAGAAGCAGGTCTTGAGTCACTTAGGCCTTGATTCACTAAGAGTTGAAAAAAAATTCTTGTTGTGAATCACCAGATGGGAAGACAATGAAAGTCAATGGTACTTTTTACTCCTGAAAAAAGTATTGAACGTTTTATTCCCTTTTAATCTGTAGTAAAAAGTGCCATTGACTTTCATTGTCTTCATATCTGGTGATTCAGTAACAGTTAAATTCTCAGGCTTTTTTCTCATGAGTTGAATTTTTCACTACCATGAGAATTTTTTTCAACTCTTAGTAAATCGAGGCCTATGTGACTGTGATATGGGAAACACAATAGCACATTAATGCTGGTGTTTACTGTTTTATTGGACTATTTTTCATGCTAGCGCTCCTTTAACTGTCTTTCTGAGACTTCCTAGTAAATCGAATCAAAAAGAATAAATATATTTAATTTGAATCAAATGAATCTCATAAACCTCTCCGTATAAATTACATTTTTATTCATGAACTTCTAACTTTCTAATTTGACCGCGTCTATGGGTAACCTTCCTTTTTCTTCAGTATATCTTTCCCTTGTGGGTTCTGATGTAGACACATTAATATTTGAAATCTTATTCTTTTACTATTTCCATTATAGTATAAAGCAAAATGTCACCCTACAGCGAAAGGCAAGTTATATCTTTTTATATTGTATATGAGATTATATGTACGATTCCTCAATTTTCTACTGAACATCATCCCTACATAATAATGGCCACAGAGGACGAAGCAGAAATACTATTACATTGCTCGTGTTACAGGCAGCATAATGTTGGGAATTGATTAACTTACCTTCAAGTTGAATTGACGTTACGTCCCTCCTAGGTGTAGTCTACTTTTGTCATACAATGTTCTCTTCTTTATTATAGTTGTATATGATACTCAACTGATCCTGTTCTTCTGTACTTAAAGCGGACCAAAACCCATCGAACTTGTGAAATACATTTGGCCAAAATCGCTGCTGATACTCCCTTCTTAGGCTGTAGAACTAGAAATTGATATTTTCGCATTTCGAATCATCCTGGAACACCCTTTTTTTGCTGTCCCTCTCTGTAAGATGGCAGGGGATCAGTAATTACATATGTGTGGCAATAACATCATTGCCATACCCAACAGTGGCAGTGAATGGAGGAGGCGGGGCTTTATAGCTAAAACAAAAGCCATTATCTGGGATTAGAGTGAAGCATGAGCACTAAAAATTGGCAAAAGGTGCTCCTCATGAGGGGTGGAATTCAGGGGATGCTAGTTAAAAATGAGGATTTTGGTCCGCTTTAAAGGTACATTCCAGGAAAAGAGCTAGTCTATGTCTGGGGAAAAATAAAATATAAAAAAAAAACATAGATCCTCACCAGTAGTTGTGTGCAGCTGAATTGACCTATAGTGGTTGTGTCAAACTTACTGAGCCAAACTTGTCCCCTTACACCGGCTGCCCAAAGTCCCCTGGCATCACTTGTGGTGACTGGCCCCACCTGCTCCATTCACTGGAAATGAATGGAGCAGGTGTGGCCAGACACCTTGAGTGGTGCAAGGAGGCAGCCAGGTGACCACAGACCGTGGTCATAAGCGGGGATGGCCTAGTCTGGGTCTCCAGTGGAGGCAAGTTTAAACTCCCGGTATGAGGCCAATCAGTTGCAAAGGACTATTGGTGAGTATTTTTTTGTTTTTTATTTCTGTCGGTTTAAAGGGACTGTCCAGGCAAAAAGGCATGTGGTTAATCTTTACCTGATGCTTCTAACTGTTGAAATTTTGCATCTGCCTGGTTCACATTGTGACAGAAGATGAGAAGCTTTGAAGTTCCTGACCACATTCTCAATGTCCCCTCCTGTCTTGACCTCCTCCCATTGATCGGCAGTGGCTTTTCTGGGGACGCTGAAAATTAGGACAGGAAGAAAGGTAAGCGTGAATGCTCCTGCCACAACAGCCAGGAAGATGCACAATGACAACAGTTAAAGGCATCAGGTAAAGATTAATCACGTGAATTTAACTCTTTGCCTGGACATGCCCTTTAAATAGTCTTGAGAATTTGAGAAGGGCCCTGGAGAAACAGAAGTGCCATGAGCAGTCTGTGAGATCTGTGATTTACGAGCCCCATAACATTTAATACATTAAAGAATGGTTGTTTCCTTCTGATATGAAACACCTAAAAACAAACTTTTTCCCATTAAAAATTGTGGCCAATTCTATAGACTCCTCTGGACTGAGACACGCGAGACCAGATAACGTGTTCCCTGCTAGCGGGTAAATCAGGGAAG
Source organism: Gastrophryne carolinensis (assembly GCA_027917425.1). Taxonomy (NCBI): domain Eukaryota; kingdom Metazoa; phylum Chordata; class Amphibia; order Anura; family Microhylidae; genus Gastrophryne; species Gastrophryne carolinensis. The sequence continues at coordinate 403,208,150 of CM051239.1, read as the reverse complement.
ATATTACAGCGTCTCTGTGTGCTGTTAATACAGGCGACGTGATACACGGCTCCCATAATAAAAGTGTGCGGATTCCCCCGCCTCGCTGAGCCTTGTTATCTACCGCGCTTTCCTTATTCTGGATTAAATCCACTAAAAGTTCATGTCCCGGAATAAAACCTGAATGTTTTGTTACATGGCGTTCATTTTGATGCACGGGCTGGGAAAGCACCAGATAAAATTTTAATGAAACTTTTGGGGGAGGAAATAAATAAATTCATAAACGTGTATTTTTCTAAATTATGAGAAACTGTAAAGGCAAGCACTGATTGGTCTCGGGACATAATAAACAAGAGTGTTTTTAATCTTATTCTTTTTTTTTGGCTGTTTCTAAACAAAATTTATGGTATGAGTGCTTACACCGTATAGCGTTCCTCTGGAATTGGTAATAAAAAGGCAGAATTGAAAGAAATATTGGACATTGTAAAGCAAGGGGCTCTCAAATATCATTGGGGTCCACAGACACCAGCCAGGTAGTCCCCCACGGGTCATTAGTGTTTAGGTTAGAGATTAAAGTGGCAGTCCATGCTAACATAACAACACACTGGTCTCACAGACGTCTGGCTGTGAAATACTCAAGATTGCCTCGCAGCATACACACTCCTGGGGATTCCTCAGATGCCCCGTCCACCATTTGCAAGCCAAACGGTGGACAGAGTAAAGGGGGCGGGAGTTGCTCCATTACTATTATTTATACAGGATCTTTCAGGGCTTGGGAACCAATCCACCGCCCAGTTTAACCCTATCGTCACTGTATAATATCCAGCAAACAGGCATATGAATCCTGCTTTCAATTGCAATTGCAGGTGTTAAACTACACGCCACGTTAAGGCGCCCCTTTTGGTGGGGTCCCTACTCCTATTTTTGAGTGCCCAAAGTTGGGAAATGCAATGCAATCAAATCTTTCAGAGCTACTCACCTGGGAAGCTGCCAGCCTCCCTGCATGTCCCAACTTTGGGTACTCAAAAATAGAAGTAGGGACCCCACCAAAAGGGGCGCCTTAACGTGGCATGGGGTTTAACACATGTGTAGCGATAACCTTTATCGCCGGAGGGCTTCCCCGCCAGAGACGTCCTTTTCCCAATGGTGCTAGGTGCTGCAGGAATTCCAGAGTCATCCGTGAGGAACCAGGAACAGCCCTTACAAGGGCTAGTGAATTGTAATATAGCGTTTCCCCCAATAAGAGACAGAACTCAGTATTGAGGGTGAAGATGAACTGAACTTTATTAGTGCCACACTGTGCCTTATATGCAAGGCTCCATGCAAGGGGACCTCCCCCGTGGACCTGATGGAGGACTGCATGACAAACACACGGACCAATGGGAGCAGGGCACACAATCCCTCAACTCTGCCGGTGACGCCATCAGCAACACAATAGCCGTCTGTAACACAATCAGTAGAACAATAGCAGTCTGTAGCCCAATCAGTATAACAATAGCAGTCTGTAACATCAATCAACACCATGGCAGTCTGTCTGGGACATGCTCAAGAAAATGAAAGTAACGGGTCTATGCAAAAACAGTGCCTTTAAAATCCAAAGGCAGAGTCTGTCACAATGCCCCCTTTTTGTGGAACACCCGGCAGACCCGGATTGACCCTGTTCGGGTTAACGTGGGGCTGTCCGGACTCTTGTTAGGGGCAGAGTTCTGTATAAGGACAAGTCTGCAAATAGTGAGTAACAGGACTAAACATTGACGTGGGCTGTACATAGGAATCGGTCATGGGTGGGGTCCAAACACTGGGATATTGTGGCGTTGGTGACTTCAGCACCAAAGTCCTTGGTTGGATGTGTGCACAGGTGCTCTGCTTTCTTATAGCTGGTCCAAGTTTCAATCTCTTGCCGTGGAAGATGATCGGAGAATCCACAATCTCCTGCACATCTACATCATCGGAAAAGGAGACAAAACCATAACCCTTAGAAACGCCAGAGGCATCCCTAATAATTTTGACATTCTTTACAGCGCCATACTTTGAAAACAAATACTTAATTTCAGGCTGATCAATCCGACGGTCAATGCCCCCAATAAAAATAGTGTTTGGCATACGTTTCCCTTCTGGAAGGACGTAACCTGATGGCTGATCCTCTTCTTGTAACAGACATGACGTGATGCAGACGAAACCCCTGGGTCTCCCCGACCAGTGGGCTGGAGTCGGCAGCTCGGGCTGGAGCCCGGGTTGTAACAGGGTTGATGCTGGCTGGCACAGAGGTAGTGTAGGCAGAAGTAATTGGTCCTAGATCATTTCCCAATAGTACTTCTGCGGGTAAGTTGTCCATAAGTCCCACATGTACCCTGCCGGATCCAGCGCCCCAGTCAAGATGTACTCGGGCGGTGGGGAGTCGAAACACAGCTCCTCCCGCCACCCTTACTGCAACGGTGTGTCCGGTGCGGTCTTTGTTCTTGACCAAATGAGGTTGGAGCAAGGTAAGTGTGGCTCCGGTGTCGCGTAATCCTTGCGCGGTGCGCCCATTGACTCGTACCTCCTGGCAATGGTGCTGTCGGTTGTCTTGGATGGCCGCTTGTACGGGATCAGCTTCATACAGTACCCCCAGATACTCTTCCGAACTGCTCTCAGCTTCCAAACAGTGTGCCGCAGGAGTACAGGAGGTGAAAGGTTGTTTTTGCCCCCACGTGTTTCGGGGAGGCTCTAGGGCGCAATCCCTGCGATAATGTCCCCATTGTTTGCAACTATGGCACTGAAATGTGGAGAGGTTCGGTTGCTGCGCTGGCCTATGTGGCCCAGAGTCACGAGTTGGCACTGAAGCCACAGGTGCTTGAAATTTGATGGGAGGTGGTGGTTTTAGAGCGGACTGTTCTGTCTGGCGAGCATCGGTGTACTCGTCGGCTAGACGAGCAGCCTCAGGTAGCGTTAGAGGCCTCCGGTCATGTACCCACTCTCTTAGCTCTGGTTGCAGGGCATTGAGAAAATGTTCTAGTAAAAACAACTGTAGTACATCCTCAGTGGTCGTGGCTTTGCATCCAGTGACCCAGTGTGATGCTGTACGATGGAGGCGACATGCCCACTCCGTGTAAGAATCCCCTCCCTTCTTTTGGGATTCCCAAAATCGTCGCCTGTAGGCTTCCGGGGTGACAGCGTACCGGGCTAACAAAGCCTCCTTTACCAGATGGTAGTGTGGTAAATCTGCATCAGGGATGGCCCGGAAAGCATCGGAAGCTTTCCCAGATAGTTTCCCTGATAATATGGTGACCCATTCCTCCGTGGGTACCCGGTGTAAAGCGCACTGGCGTTCAAAATCGGCCAAAAATCCATCAATCTCGTCGTCACTTTCCTGGAAGGACTTAAATGCTGCAAATGGAATCTTTCTTCCCCCAGTGTAACTGAGGCTGAGAGGCTGCTGGGTTGAAAGTCGCCGATCTTCCCTTCGCTTACTGGCCTCTGCCTCCGCTGCGGCGAAGACTCGGTCGATCAGTTCCTGTGATGGATTCGGGCCATAGACCGACAATCTGTTCCGAACCGCTTGAACGAGAGCAGCGTCTTCATCGATCTCTATATTGGTTTCGGTCCTCACTGCTGCACGATCCATTTCGATCAGCTCGGCTCTCAGTTCCTGACGTGGGCGGTTGCTAGCTGACCTTCCCCGGCTCTCGAGTAGATCCTTCAGGGTCAGCCTTTTCAACTTGTCCTACTGACTCTCCATCAGGGTAGCACTCTCTCTGGGTAGAAAGGACCATCCGACCGCTTGCCACCAATTGTAGCGATAACCTTTATCGTCGGAGGGCTTCCCCGCCAGAGACGTTCTTTTCCCAATGGTGCTAGGTGCTGCAGGAATTCCAGAGTCATCCGTGAGGAACCAGGAACAGCCCTTACAAGGGCTAGTGAATTGTAATATAGCGTTTCCCCTAATAAGACAGAACTCAGTATTGAGGGTGAAGATGAACTGAACTTTATTAGTGCCACACTGTGCCTTATATGCAAGGCTCCATGCAAGGGGACCTCCCCCGTGGACCTGATGGAGATCTGCATGACAAACACACGGACCAATGGGAGCAGGGCACACAATCCCTCAACTCTGCCGGTGACGCAATCAGCAACACAATAGCTGTCTGTAACACAATCAGTAGAAAATAGCAGTCTGTAGCCCAATCAGTATAACAATAGCAGTCTGTAACACAATCAATCAACACCATGGCAGTCTGTCTGGGACATGCTCAAGAAAATGAAAGTAATGGGTCTATGCAAAAACAGTGCCTTTAAAATCCAAAGGCAGAGTCTGTCACAACATGCAATTGCAATTGTATGCAAAGGCCCCTCGTTTCTGTACAGTATTCATATGCCTGTTTGATGGATATTATACAGTGATGAGTTAAACTGGGCCTCCGCAAGCACTCGTCCACATGACTACCGGTGGCCAATCTCAGGGTGCCATTCCCGGCTGAGGATCGATGGACAGGTAAGAATTGCCAGCATTTTGGGGGGAAGATGCGCGGGCGGCTCCAGCATTTTGGATGCCCCCCGAGCCTGTTTAAAGCGTAACTTCAATGAAGTAATACCTCCCCCACCCTGCTACCCTAACCTGGCTCTAAGGCAGACTAGCAAATAAAAAAAAAAAGCCTCAACTTATCCATGTGCCAGCACCGCTCCTCCTGACCCCAAACAGTGACCGCAGGAAAAGACACAAAGCTGCATCCCCTGTTTCTGTGCGTGCTCCCGCAGCTTATTCACTTGAAAGGGGCGGAAGCGTGCACAGAACCGGGGGATGCGGCTATGTGTCTTTCATCCAAGATGATGGCCCCCAGCGTCTGGAGTGCCGGAGGAGCTGGACCTTCGAGAGAGTAAGGTGTCTTTTGCTTTGTAACCCCCATCCTGCCCTAAGCGCCAGGGTAGAGTGGCAGGGCAGGGGGGGGGTCATAATTTAACTGAAGTTAAACTGCTTAATGCTTAAACTTTCTTTAATTTGCAACTTATTTGAAATTAGCAGCTGAATATGCAGTGCCCAATGAAGACACTCCTTAACCTCCCATGGATCATATGCACAGTAGATCGGCGGGTAAACAAATGTGACATTGCAGAAGCTTGTGGAAATGATTCCAAGGCAAACCCGTGCCAAAATAAAAGCTAAAGGTGCTCCAACTAACGTTTCTTTTTGGCCAGGCAGTATATATACTGAATATGTGGACTGGCCCATTGAAAAAAAAAACTAAATTGGGCATCATTAAAGCAGCACATCTGGATAGGTCTCAGCTGAGCCTAATACATGCGCCATATAGTTATTGACATTTTTTTTCGGCTGGGGTACTCCATCATTATGTTGCTATTGGGTCTTGTGATGTGTAGCTACTTCTCTGTGTATAGGACTAATGTCTTTTCAGAAGCTTCAGGTTCTGCTTGATAAATGTTTGATGGATTGTCTTCATTTACCCTACATGGCTCACTCAGAATTTGTATGCCCGGAGCCGATGTAGTGCGTTGTGTCCGTGAATGATGACAACTTGCCTTCTGAAGTGCGCGAGGGTTTGTGCGAGGAGATATTTGTCGCAGCATGGGCACTGGAGATCTCAGTCCTGTATTCTCTAAACAATGGAGGGACAAACAGAGCATGAAATTAGGTTGTACGTCTGATCTACTGCTTTTTAATATTTTTTTTTAAAGCTTTTAAAATACGAGGCCGTATGACAATGAGTCCATTTAGAAAGTGTAACAACTGAATTCCATGCCGTCAGTCTTAATAAAGGGAAACCATTTGATTACTTAGACGGAACTGAAAACATCCTTTAAAAAAGGTTGAATTCCATTGTCAAGCTCTAAAACGCCCGCTCTACCTTCCAATCAATACCAACAAATGCAAACGGAGGCAGGTGCAGCATTTTATCAAATATTAAAAACACGGCAGACAACATAAAATGCTAGCGGACATAAATTCCTTGTGTTCCACAATCTCTGACTTCACCATCTCGGGAACCCACTAAAGCAAGCTGTCAGATATTGTTTAGGCTGTTGGGTGAAGACAAAGAACTACCTCTGTGGATTTAAGGAGTTGCTGCCACAGGTTAAACGTCTGATAAAAGATAGCAGACGCAAGAGAGGAAAACGGGAATAGACAGGCAGCAAAACACAGAAAGCACTAGTGCATGTCTCTTTTAATGGCCTGTCCAATTTGGAGAAAGAATGACTTGAGTTCCTCTGGTGCAGAGGTCCTTCACCTGTTTTGGCTTGACAGCTGCCTGCTGAACACTTGAGGAGGTCTAACTCCCTCCCTTCTGTGGGACGGATTGTCCCCTCCCACCATTGTGTAGCCTGCTTTAGCACCTAAAACACCTTGGGAGTTATAACTTTGAGCAGGGTGGTCATATGGCTCTGGATATGGCACCAAAAGATTGGGCTGGATGCTGGGCATCTGATGAGTCTGAAGATGAGGGTCAGAACCTTAAATCTTCATTGCACTAGGTTCCCCTTGTTGCAGGGCCCCGAGAAACCTACCTCTATGTGCGCCCTGCTATGGTCTGATTTGTGTTGGTGCCACTGGTCTGCGGCTCTCGTCTTTGATGTGAAGGAGCCAGGGGTCATACTGCCTTCAGACCCATCTGGACCTTCCCAGGCTGGAGGTGTGAGAGAATCAGCAGGGAGTCTGTGATCTGCGTGTGGCTCAAATCATAAATGCTAATTCTCCTTCCTGGGGGAGATTAGGTCCTGTGCATATTTATGACTAGAAAGCCTTAACAGGGGGAAATAAAGGGTGACATTTGCTAGGGACAGAGAATCTTAAAGGGGATGACGGGCATCAGGGATAAAAAGAAATGTAATATTTGCCCTATTCTTCACAGGTGGTACTCAACTTTGCCCCAACCTGATCTGCTGCAATTTATATTTTACTCAAGCCTGATTTGCTCTAGTACAAAATGGAAAGTGGTATGTGATGGAAAAAAGGTTGGGAACACCTGTCTAGCACACTAGTACACCTTTGAGGCTGGTGGTTGCATTTGTAGAGTGTTGTTAATGGTGAATCAAGAAGAAAGGGTGAGAACTTTCTCAGTCGAGTGGCCATAGGATAGGATTTAGTTGGGTTAAATTCCTCCACCTTTTCTGGCTTGACATATGTCTACTAGACCAGAACACTTGAGGAGGTCTAACTCAGGGGTTCCCAACCAGTGGTACTAGTACCACTGATGGAACTCAAAATTCTATCAGGTGGTACTCAACTAGGCTGCAGGAGGACCTGTTCCCCAACCTGATCTGCTGCATTCTATATTTCACCCTATACTGGGTTTTGGTCTTTGCCCCCCAGGCACCCCAATCGGGGATGCCCAGCTGCAGGAACCCTGCTAAACAGATAGAGGGGATGCAGCCGCTGCTCCCGCATGAGCCGCTGGAGTGAATGAAGAGTTTTCGGGCGACCTGGGGGGTTTGACACAGCAGGGCATCCTGAATCTGGATGCCCCGGGGGAGCGAGTATGCTATGGGTTTTGGTCCACTTTAAGTGGTAGTTTAGAACATAATGATAGTTGCCCAATTGAGATACACTTCTGGACTAAGGTTTTTAACCTGCTCTGCCGAATTCTCTGAGTTTCTGTCAGCAAAAACCCCTGGACAGCTCTGTTACACAGAACCCCCCTGGCCTCTCAGTATATCAATTTAAACTGTTGGAGCATGTTTGTTCTCTTGGCAGCAAAACTGGTGATTGCCCATGCTTGGAAGAAGCTAAGGAATATCACAACATATTCATCAATGCCAGCCAGCAACTGAGGCGCTCTGAAACAACGAACCATCGGCGAGCACAGCGACTACTAGCGGTCGCTCTGAAATCCTCGCTACAGACGCTCATCTGTCGCTACCTGGCGTTAGTAATAAATCAGCCTGTATGTCAGTTTTCACTTTTTGCTCTGACAGAAAATATTTTTACTCCTTACAGGGCCTGTGCAGGGTTGGTCTTTCCTCCCTTGATAAGGATGTTTCTGGTACAGTGTGGGTTGTTGGCCATGTATTTTGGAGCAGCATTTAATCTTTTTATACTGATTTAATGATTACTTTCAAAGCACAAAAGAGCTTTTTATCATATAGTGTAGTATATATAAGTCAAGCTAATTGTCCTTCGCTGTTTGGATCCATGTTTATATCTGATGTGTAATGAGCAATCGGGATGTACATGATATTCTATGTAAGAAATGGTTCCTTTTGGTATTCTTCAATAAAAATATTGTAACAAAAAATAATGGTAGTTGATTGTAAGAGGTACTGATTTTTATACCCCACAAGACATTAAGACGTACCCAGGGTTTAGAAAACAATATACTGAACCAAATGGTGTGCTAAAATACCCTCCTCCCCACCATGCTATTATAGACAGTGTGTAGCATCCCTCATTACAGCTAGCAAGCAGCATCCCCTCATTACAGGCGGTAAGCAGCATCTCTCATTACAGACAGCAAGCAGCATCCCCTCATTACAGGCAGTAAGCAGCATCTCTCATTACAGACAGCAAGCAGCATCCCCTCATTACAGGCAGTAAGCAGCATCTCTTATTACAGACAGCAAACAGCATCCCCTCATTACAGGCAGTAAGCAGCATCTCTCATTACAGACAGCAAGCAGCATCCCCTCATTACAGGCAGTAAGCAGCATCTCTCATTACAGACAGCAAGCAGCATCCCCTCGTTACAGGCAGTAAGCAGCATCTCTCATTACAGACAGCAAGCAGCATCCCCTCATTAAAGGCAGTAAGCAGCATCTCTCATTACAGACAGCAAGCAGCATCCCTCATTACAGCTAGCAAGCAGCATCCCCTCATTACAGGCCGTAAGCAGCATCTCTCATTACAGACAGCAAGCAGCATCCCCTCATTACAGGCGGTAAGCAGCATCTCTCATTACAGACAGCAAGCAGCATCCCCTCATTACAGGCAGTAAGCAGCATCTCTCATTACAGACAGCAAGCAGCATCCCCTCATTACAGGCAGTAAGCAGCATCTCTCATTACAGACAGCAAGCAGCATCTCTCATTACAGACAGCAAGCAGCATCCCCTCATTACAGGCAGTAAGCAGCATCTCTCATTACAGACAGCAAGCAGCATCCCCTCATTACAGGTAGTGTGCAGCATCTCTCATTACAGACAGCAAGCAGCATCCCCTCATTACAGGCAGTAAGCAGCATCTCTCATTACAGACAGCAAGCAGCATCCCCTCATTACAGGCAGTAAGCAGCATCTCTCATTACAGACAGCAAGCAGCATCCCCTCATTACAGGCAGTAAGCAGCATCTCTTATTACAGACAGCAAACAGCATTCCCTCATTACAGGCATTAAGCAGCATCTCTCATTACAGACAGCAAGCAGCATCCCCTCATTACAGGCAGTAAGCAGCATCTCTCATTACAGACAGCAAGCAGCATCCCCTCATTACAGGCAGTAAGCAGCATCTCTTATTACAGACAGCAAATAGCATTCCCTCATTACAGGCAGTAAGCAGCATCTCTCATTACAGACAGCAAACAGCATTCCCTCATTACAGGCAGTAAGCAGCATCTCTCATTACAGACAGCAAGCAGCATCCCCTCATTACAGGCAGTAAGCAGCATCTCTTATTACAGACAGCAAACAGCATTCCCTCATTACAGGCATTAAGCAGCATCTCTCATTACAGACAGCAAGCAGCATCCCCTCATTACAGGCAGTAAGCAGCATCTCTCATTACAGACAGCAAGCAGCATCCCCTCATTACAGGCAGTAAGCAGCATCTCTTATTACAGACAGCAAACAGCATTTCCTCATTACAGGCATTAAGCAGCATCCCCTCATTACATGCATTAAGCAGCATCTCTCATTACAGAGAGCAAGCAGCATCCCCTCATTACAGGTAGTAAGCAGCATCTCTCATTACAGACAGCAAGCAGCATCCCCTCATTACAGGCAGTAAGCAGCATCTCTTATTACAGACAGCAAACAGCATTCCCTCATTACAGGCATTAAGCAGCATCTCTCATTACAGACAGCAAGCAGCATCCCCTCATTACAGGCAGTAAGCAGCATCTCTCATTACAGACAGCAAGCAGCATCCCCTCATTACAGGCAGTAAGCAGCATCTCTTATTACAGACAGCAAACAGCATTTCCTCATTACAGGCATTAAGCAGCATCCCCTCATTACATGCATTAAGCAGCATCTCTCATTACAGAGAGCAAGCAGCATCCCCTCATTACAGGTAGTAAGCAGCATCTCTCATTACAGACAGCAAGCAGCATCCCCTCATTACAGGCAGTAAGCAGCATCTCTTATTACAGACAGCAAACAGCATTCCCTCATTACAGGCATTAAGCAGCATCTCTCATTACAGACAGCAAGCAGCATCCCCTCATTACAGGCAGTAAGCAGCATCTCTCATTACAGACAGCAAGCAGCATCCCCTCATTACAGGCAGTAAGCAGCATCTCTTATTACAGACAGCAAACAGCATTTCCTCATTACAGGCATTAAGCAGCATCCCCTCATTACAGGCAGTAAGCAGCATCTCTCATTACAGACAGCAAGCAGCATCCCCTCATTACAGGCAGTAAGCAGCATCTCTCATTACAGACAGCAAGCAGCATCCCCTCATTACAGGCAGTAAGCAGCATCTCTTATTACAGACAGCAAGCAGCATCCCCTCATTACAGGCAGTAAGCAGCATCTCTTATTACAGACAGCAAACAGCATTCCCTCATTACAGGCAGTAAGCAGCATCTCTCATTACAGACAGCAAACAGCATTCCCTCATTACAGGCAGTAAGCAGCATCTCTCATTACAGACAGCAAGCAGCATCCCCTCATTGCAGGCAGTAAGCAGCATCTCTCATAACAGACAGCAAGCAGCATCCCCTCATTACAGGCAGTAAGCAGCATCTCTTATTACAGACAGCAAGCAGCATCCCCTCATTACAGGCAGTAAGCAGCATCTCTTATTACAGACAGCAAACAGCATTCCCTCATTACAGGCAGTAAGCAGCATCTCTCATTACAGCTAGCAAGCAGCATTCCCTCATTACAGGCATTAAGCAGCATCTCTCATTACAGACAGCAAGCAGCATCCCCTCATTACAGGTAGTGTGCAGCATCTCTCATTACAGACAGCAAGCAGCATCCCCTCATTACAGGTAGTGTGCAGCAGCCCTCATTACAGGCGGTGTGCGATCTCCCTCATTACACACAGTGCGGCATCACAGTTCGGGACCCGAGCGGTGCTTCCGGGTTGCTGGTACAGTGGGCTTCCGCTGTGCCGGCCACATCGTCTACAGGGGACGCCATTACTGTTGGAATTAACAAATTTTAATAACAAAGGAAATAGAAGAGGTGATCATTATTTTAAAGGCAGCAATCTGTATAGCGGGAGTGTGCTATCCAGATACACTACAGTTTTTTTAGGTTATTGTTCCAGTTTAAAATAAATGTTTATTTTACATTTCAAAAGTGGAATACAATAAGACAGAACACCAAAAAACTTACAAAAAGGGAGTTTTCCTTTAAAGAAGGCCACCTCATTTATATGAGTTTTGGTCCACTTTAAAGAAAAACTCCCTTTTGTCAGATTTTTGGTGTTCAGCCTTATTGTTTTCCTCTCCCAGAATGTAAAATACAAACACTTGTGTTAGGATTGTCACCCCAGACCTGTGATTTACTTATCAGCATGCTGTTTCCAAGTTTCTTATATTCCCTTGGCTCGCTGTTAAAAAGTGGGAGCGGCTTTTCTGGCCATGAGAATGCCTTACTACAAATCCCAGAAGCCTTCCACTGCAACAGGTGAACTCATCAGCATCTTTGGATAAACAAACCTGCAGTAGTGGCCTCTCCAGCTGAGAACGCTGCCAGTAACCCTTTAGCCACTGGACCACTGAACTGTGATCCCCCCATCTGTAGTAGCTTAATTAATGCAGAAAGGGTTAAACCTCTTGTCTTTACCTGCTGCGTCATCTGGCTGCTTCAGGGCCCGAGCCTGCTCCGTCCGCCTAGCCCTCCATAACTGACAAGCACAGCCTTAGCCATGCTCGTCAATGTCCCATGCCGATCTTGCAGCTCTGCGAAGTTTCTCAGGATTTCTGGCAGCTCGATTAAATCATAGGCACTGCACAGACGCGAGATTGGGGCTGCATGCAGTGCCTGATGGGATGCAAGATGGTGCCGCCCATCGGGTGGTCACCCGGAAACCGAGGGACCCAGAAGATGGATCCCTTGGCAAGGCGAGTAAATAATGCCCAAAAATAGAACCGGGGGGGGGGGGGAGGGCAGCAGATTGGTGAGGTTTGGGGGAGGTTTTAAACCATCAAATTAGAATTTCCTTTTACGCTGCTAATTATTCTACCTTGTACAGCTCCATGGACTAGGATGTTGCTTTATTAATAAACAATAATAACAACGTACTTCGAGTCCCCAAAAAGCTACACTTGCCTTACAGCACATAGGCTCAATTCACTTTAAAATGCAGCTTTACAATGGTTTTAGAGGTAGATTGTGAAGGGCATAGCTCATACAGTGTTTTGCATTTACCTTTGCTCTTAATTGCTGTTAAGTGGCTTTCAAAATTTACAACCAAGCAGCCACTTTACTGTATATTACACAGACGGTGGGCATGGCTGTCCTCATAAATCATCTGCTGATGAAACAAATGTCTGAAAAACACTACTAGTCATCTACCAAAGTTTTTATGTGGAGTATGAAAACATGATTGGCCGCATGGCCTATTGATTGATTTCATATTGCTTCTGAGAACTGTGCAAATACACAATTACGATTTATTTATTTGTATTATCTTAAGTCACGGCCGCCCATATCACCTATTGATTTTTATTTCTCTCTCAATGGAAGAAATTTTCCGACCGCTCGGCCTAATGCAACTACGCTTGTCTGCACTGAATGGAAAATTGCCCACTTAAATCTTTTCTTGTTGGATTTTTAGTTGAATAGCGAGTCATTTACGAGGCTGCAGCTTTAGTGCTCGCCATCTTTGATGCCTGACATTATTACACTTGGGTTTGTTTTTGCGTAAGGACCTAGCATGTTGCACCAGCTGATCATGTTCGTGCCTTATCTTAAAGTTGACCAAAGTCCTGTATTTTGACTGTCCCAGGCTTTGATCCTACTGTGCAGGCACTCCATTCAGCATTCTGGCTAAGAATTGGCTAAGGGCTGAATGGAGCCGAATAGATATGAATGCAGCTGCTCGTGCTGATGGCTACATCCCGGCGTGGCCACACCGCCCCAATTACTTAATGCGGCCACTGCTCGCACATGTGCCATTGGTTCTGGGTTTAGGTAGGTTTTACTGGGGACATGCCTGGTGAAATGCAGAGCAATAACCCAAACTATCCAATAATATCACTGGCCTAACCAAGGAAGAAGTGCAGCCCCGTCTCAAGCAGATAAAAATCGATAAATCTCCGAGACCAGATGGCATACATCCCTGTGTTTTAAGGGAGTTATGTACTGTAATAGACAAGCCATTATTTTCCAAGTATACAGTACGTCCTGTTCCAGTAATTCCTTACATCTGGGTTATTCCGCCACAAGGTGGCACTGGACTGCAGAAAGACTTGTGGCCACTCCCGGCCCCATAAATAGCCAAGTACCTCCCACCAATTTCCAGTGTTTCTCTGCAGTCTGGACTGCGAAGATAGAGTGCCAGTGTCTCACGTGATCGCAGTTTCGTGCTTTTGGGGGGGGCAGAAACCACGGTTTGACACGTTTTGCGTCATACTCTTGTGGTCCGCGCCTCTCGTTACTGCTGCCGGCGCTATGTTGTGGCCTCTTCCTTGCGGTGCTGCGACGCAGTCTGGTCTCTGAACGACCTGTACAATTGGTCCGTGAGTCCCTTTCAAGGGTTTTGTTATATTGTTTTACTATGTATACGCTGGGGATGTTTATTGTGTGATTATTGTGTCTTGCAGGCGGGTCACCTCTGACTGTGGTTCTCCCGGTCCTGCCCCTTACCATTCTCCCACCTTCCCTAGCGGGCTTTTGGGGGCATCCCAAAAAGGGTGGCTATTGCTAGCTGTGTCCCTGTACTGGCCGTTACGCCTGTATCTAATCACCATATGGAGGCTTCCGGGGACGATGTGCTTGGGGTTCCTTCGGGACAAGCCCAGCTGTGTGTTGCGTGTGGGGTATGCCCTGTTAGTGATGGTGTCAGGGTGTTTTGACCTGTGCCCAACATGTGCTTGTGCTGCAGCCTGGGTCCTCTGCTACGGGTCGCCTACCCCCCAACGCTTGCATCTGACCCCCAGTGAGGGGCACATTGGCGGGGAGTCTCATTATGAATTGGCTTCACGGGTGGCCAGCATTGAAAAGCATATTGCTGGGTCAGCCTCGCGTAAGGCTTCTGTTAAGAAGCGGCATTTATTTCCCGCTGCTTCTCTCTTTCCTGTGGAGGATAAGGGACTTTACTTATTGTCTGGCTTTTACCCCCTCGACCCATGGTCCTCAGATGACACTTACAGGTTATTGACTCACATTTTTGAAGTGCTTTGTATTTCCCCTCCTGTCGTGGCTCCGCAGCAGCAGGGTGAGCTTTTCCATTCTGTTAAACCACGCTTGGAGTTCCCTGAGCAGAATCACTTTAATAATCTGGTGCTCAAGGAGTGGGAACGCCCTAGTAAGCTACCTGGGGTGCCCAAGAGTTGGGACAGGAGGTATCCTTTTCCCGCTGATGTGATTAAGTGTTGGTCCTGTCTGCCCGAGGTGAATGCGCCCGTCCTAGGGTTGTCTAACACATCAGTCATGCATTCACCTGACACTACTACCCTGCGGGATGGTGAGGACCGGCGCTTGGACCAGCTGTCCTGTCATGCTTTTGCCTGTGTGGGGACTGCACTGCGCCCGGTTTGTGCCTCTGCCATAACGGCTATTGCTTTTAAAGGGTTGCTTAAGTGTCTCATAGATGGGGCATCTGATGACACGGGAGGTGAGGATTATAGATCTCTCCTACTTTGCTATGAATTTGTTGCATATATCCTTTCTGCCATGGATGATGCCATTAGAATGTGTGGTAGGACTTCTGCCCTGTTGGTGGCTATACAACGCTCTGTCTGGCTACGTCAGTGAGTGGCTGATAATGCTGCTAAAAAGGCCCTCACTGGTTTTCCCTTTAAAGGGCTGCGGCTCTTTGGTAGGCTGCCTCAACGTAGGAGGCCGTCTCGGCCCTTTCGGGGGACCGGTGTTTCTCCCCCCTCCTTCCGCGCTTCCAGGGCTGGTCGAGGAGTTTACTTTGCTGGGACACGCGGAGACTATTGGGGCAGGGGTAGAGGACGAGGCCGCCCCGGGCTCTCATGGGGTCCCAAGCCCCCTCAGGCATGAGGAGGCGCCCTCACCCATCCGGGGGGGGGGACGGCTTCGGCTCTTTGCTCACGTCTGGAGGCTACGTGTAGCAGACAGATGGATTCAGGAGGTGGTGTCCTCTGGAAACAAGATAGAGTTTGCAGCCTGGTCGCACCCAAGATTTATCAGATCTCGGATGGCTCAAAACCCCCTGTCAGCTCAGGGCTTGCGGCTTGCGGTCCGAAACCTTTTGGAGTTGGGGGTCATCTGCCCTGTGCCTCTTAGGGAAAGGGGTAGAGGCTTCTACTCCAGTCTATTCACTGTTCCCAAAAAGGATGGGTCCCTCAGGCCTATCTTGGATTTAAAGCATCTCAACAAGTTTGTCAGATTCAAGCATTTTCGCATGGAGTCGCTACTCTGCGCCCGGGCGACTTCATGACATCAGTAGACATCAAGGCCGCTTACCTTCATGTACCAATCTTCCCAGGTCATCAGAAATTTCTCAGGTTTGCTCTGGAGGATCAGCACTACCAATTTGTGGCCTTACCTTTCTGTATCACCTCAGCTCCCAGGGTATTCACCAAGGTACTGGCGGGTGTGATGGCTCTGTTGAGATCTCAGGGCATTCGCATTCTTCCTTATTTGGACAACATTCTGATCTCGTCTCAGTCCTTCCATCAGGCAGAACTGGATACCCAGATGGTGGTGTCCACACTAGAGTCTTTTCTGTTCCCGTCACTGGTGAGGTCCTTTCTGGGCATGACTCTGGATACATCTCAGGTCAAGGTTTTTCTCCCTCAGCAGAAGGTGGAGAGTCTTCAAGCGCAGGCCCAGTTTCTTCTTCCTTGTCCTCAACCCTCCATCCGGCAGGGGATGCAACTGGTGGGCCTGATGGTGTCTTGCTTCGAGGCAGTACCCTATGCTCAGTTTCACATGAGACCTCTTCAGCTACACCTCTTATCAGTGTGAGATCGGGACCCTGTGTCCCTGAAACAGGTATTTGTTCTGTCCCCTCTGGCCAGACGGTCCCTCTCGTGTTGGCTGGATTCAAGGAACCTCTTGGTGGGCAGGTCCATTCTGTCCCTTTGCTGGGAGACTGTCACCACAGATGCCAGTCTGACAGGTTGGGGGGGCTTCTGGAAGTCCTTCAAATTCCAGGGTCAGCGGGGCCCCCAGGAGGCCCATACTCCTATCAACATTCTGGAACTGAGGGCGGTAAGGTTGGTTCTTGTCCAATTGATCCCACACCTTCGAGGTTGGGCTGTTCAGATCCACTCGGACAACCAGACGGCGGTTGCATACATCAATCATCAGGGAGGGACTCGGAGCAAGCGAGCCCTCAAGGAAGTGTCCCTGTAACTGGCCTGGGCAGAGGAGAATGTCCCCTGTATATCTGCAGTTTACATCCCTGGGGTGGAAAACCTGGAGGCAGACTCCCTGAGCAGGGGGATGTCTCGGCTGGGGGAGTGGTCCCTCAGCAACAGGGTGTTTCGCTGCCTGTGCCGTCGCTGGGGTCTGCTGGATGTGGATCTGTTTGCGTCCCGTCACAATCACAAGCTTCCATTCTTTGTCTCTCTGTCTCAGGACCCTCTGGCCTTCACCACAGATGCGCTAGCAATGCCTTGGAAGGGTTTCGGCTCCTCTATGTGTTCCCTCCGTTCCCTCTGTTGGGCAGGGTACTGCGCAAGATAGCCCGGAAGGGGGTGCCAGCCATTCTGGTGGCCCCCCGTTGGCCAAGAAGGGTGTGGTTCGCAGACATCGTGCAATGGGCAGTAGATCAGTAAGTCCTGCCCAAGGATCCAGACCTGCTCACTCAGGGACAGCTGTGCCATCCCAATTTACAAATGCTGGCTTTGACGGCTTGGCTGTTGAAACCTCCATCTTGAGGGAAAAGCGGTTGCCTGCCTCTGTCGTTGATACCATGATAAGGGCTAGGAAGAAGTCCTCGTCCTTTATCTACTACAAGGTCTGGCATGCTTACATTGCCTGGTGTGAGTCCAAATCTCTTCCCTGTCGGGTGTTTTCTGTTCCCGGAATTCTGGAATACTTGCAACATGGTTTGGATTTGGGCCTTCAACTTAGTACCCTCAAAGGTCATGTATCAGCTTTGGCAATTTTCTTTCAAAAATCTGTTGCTAGTCACCGTTTGGTTAAGACTTTTTTCCAGGGGGTTTCTCATGTGCGTCCGCCACGTAAAGCTATGTTCCCAGTTTGGGATTTAAATCTGGTGTTATCTGCTCTGCAGGGTTGTCCTCTTGAGCCTCTCCGTGAGGCTGCTTTGCCCATTTTGACTCTCAAGGTAGGCTTTTTCGTGGCTATTACTTCTGTCAGGCGTGTTTCTGAGTTGGCGGCACTTTCCATCAAACCTCCTTATTTTGAGCGACACCAGGACAAGGTGGTGTTTCGTTTTAAACCAGATTTCTTGCCTAAGGTTGTGTCTGCTTTTCATCTCAATCAGGACATTGTCTTGCCTTCCTTGTGTCATAATCCTGCTAATTCCAAGGAGAGGACTCTGCATTCTTTAGATGTGGTCAGGGTTCTGAAATTTTACTTGGTAGCTACTGAATCTTTCAGGAAGACTGATGCTCTTTTTGTTCTTCCTTCTGGTCCTAGGAAGGGTTTGCCTCCGGCTAAGTCCACTATCAGCAAGTGGATCCGTCAGGCGGTGGTGCAGGCCTATTCTGCTAAGGGGAAGGAACCTCCCTTCCGCCTTACTGCTCATTCCACTCTTGCTATTGGTGCCTCTTGGGCCTTTCAGCACCAGGCTTCTGTTGAACAAGTTTGTAAGGCCGCAACTTGGTCTTCTGTTCATGCTCTTTCCAAGTTTTACAAGGTTGATGTTAGGGCCTCAGCTGACGCTGCTTTTGGCCGCAAAGTTCTGCAGGCGGCAGTGGTTTAAACTGCACGCTTTTGTTCTTTGGGGATCCCACCCTACCTTACGGACACTGCTTTTGGATGTCCCAGACGGAAGGAATTACTGGAACAGGACGTGCTATATACTTGAAAAAATACAATTCTGTGAGTACTTACCTGTAGAATTGATTTTATAGTATACAGCACGTCCTCTTCCACCCCTCCCTTGTTATCATTTTTCCTGGTTACCTCTGTATGGTGATTGTTCAAGTTTATTTTGGGTTCTTAGCCATTTTTTGATTCTCCCGGCTTCTTGTATAACTTCTTGTCAACACTGGAAATTGGTGGGAGGTACTTGGCTATTTATGGGGCCAGGAGTGGCCACAAGTCTTTCTGCAGTCCAGCGCCACCTTGTGGCGGAATAACCCAGACGTAAGGAATTACTGGAACAGGACGTGCTGTATACTATAAAATCAATTCTACAGGTGAGTACTCACAGAATTGTATTTTTTAATATTTGTAGATAATGGCAAATTAAGTTTAACACAGATAAATGTAAGGTTATGCACATGGGAAGGAGAAAACTGTGCCATGATTACACACTAAATAAAGATACGCTTGGTAAAACAACAATGGAAAAGGCCCTAGGGATTTTAGTTAACAATAAACTTTACTGTAGTAATCAATGCCAGGCAGCAGCTGCCAAAGTAAACAGGATCATGGAGTGCATCAAGCCGGGCATAGAACTGGAGCACGTTCAAAAGGAGGGCAACTATGTTAATGAAAGGAGTGCGGGAACTAGAGGGCCCTGACTGTCGAAGCTAGGCTTGGTTAGTTTGAAGAGATGCCTGAGGGGTAATCTAATAACTATGTATAAATATTTACAGAGTCAATACAAAAATCTGTCCCACAATCTATTTATACCCCAGAGTGTAGCCATAACCCAAGGGCATCCACTAAGGAAAGGTGCTTTCTCCACCGACATAGGAGGGGATTCTTCTCTGTAAGAGCAGTGAGACTATGGAACTCACTGCCAGAGGAGTTAGTAATGAAGGATACAGTAAACACTTCCAAAAGTGGCCTGGATGCCCTCCTGGCATGTAATAACATTTCCAGCTATGGCTACTAGACCACTGGAAGGACATAAACAGGCTGAACTGGATGGACTAAAGTCTTTATTCAGCCTTACATACTAGATTACTATGACTTGGGGAGGGGATACCCCAGGGAGAGGGAATCAGACATCCCTGAGGTTTTATAGAGTCTATGGCCACCAAAATGTTTTTTGGTCCACTGAGTTTTGTTTTGCAGTCATGGAAGGTAAACTTGCCATAAAAGAAAGAACCAGTATAATAAATCCCTCTATAACTTTTTTCCCACTTCTATGGCTACCTGCCAGGACTGCCCTATTTCCCAACATGTCTTCATATTGACTTTAAAGCATCTATGAGGGTTAATCAATTTCAATCCCAAAACACAGTATCAGAGTTGCCTCTGGTCGACTACCAAAGTAGTTGCTTATGTGGATGATCATAACATCCCATGAGATTTCCTCACATCAGTTGGTGACAGAGGGTTTAACGCTTGTTCAAGGTTAATTTCCAAAAAGCTGACCAAAATTTAAAAAAAAAGAATGTTTAGTAAATTGTTCCCCTAAAGCCCCCCCTTCTGGCAAAAACAACCCACACCAAACTGAGAGAGATAAATGGCTCAAAAACACAGGCACCTTGTGTATTATGTTATATTAACACATACACTGTATAACCAGCTGCTAGAGGGATTGTGTGTGTGGAGGGTAAAGCTGCAACAATGTTTCTCCTTCGCTGTTCGCTGCAAAATCTAGATTTTCCGCACTACCATTTAGTCAGTATAAACATCTTCTAAAATATTACAATTCTTTTAGCTGTGCAGCAGAGCAATGCGTCATCGCAGCTGATGGCTTTATACTAGAAATAAAGGAGGATTGTACTGATACTTGAGGCAATTTTGACTGTGAGATTGGATTTTCATAAGCTGGGCTCACGCAGTTATGCAGCATAGAATCTGCCTGCTATTCCATAACATCTGCATGGAGTTAAACCCTCTCAAATAGTTTATAATAGTATATGATTGCCAGAGTGAAGAGTGGGGCTTTAGAGGTGACATTTACTGAACTTTATGCACCTTTTGGTCTGCTTTAATCCTTCCCGCTACAATTTCCTGAACCAGCTTGCACTTGCTGGTAGGGCTTTATCAATTTGGCCTTTTCAAGATGAATTTTCTATTAGTAGAAGCTTTGAAAACTCCCCCAGCCCCCACCCTGACTTTACATCCTTTGTGAAACTGTAATAGCTCAAAGCCATTCAGCTGTTCCCCTTACTAATCGATCGCCATTCTTTGACAGTGGGAGACCGAACCCTCTTTCTAGTGACCAAAAGTTCACTCAATTCCCATTAGTGCAGTGTCCAGGAGTCTCTCCACACTTGGTCATGTGATTCTGAAGTGAGACTTATTCTCCAGATCTTTTTGTCCTGCCCCCCCCCCCCACTCCCCTCATTTTATGTCCAAATGGCAGATATTGCTAAGAAACTCACTTGAGTTACAGTGACTGTAAATGATAATCCTGCCTCCTGTCTACTTTACTTGAACCCCCTTCTAGAAACAGTTTAAATGTTAAATTTTGCACCACCTACTGCCCTGCTCTGTGGAAAATATTTGACTCCTGGATTGTTAGAGTTAACGAGATTCTGCACATAAAGGATCTGATGGGCCTTCCTATAGGACGGGGGTGTCACCTTCAAAGGGCCGGTTAATAATAAACCAAATGAAAACGCAACCATTCAAATGTATGATTACAGACAAATATTTATTTTGCTCAGGACCATTGCAGACGCTGAATTATTTTGCCTGGGATAGCCACAGAATTATTTTGCCCAGGGCAGTCACATAATCATTTTTCTCAGGACAACCATGGAATTATTTTGCCCAGGACAGATGCAGACAAATAATTTTTAGTATATTCATCAACCCTGGACCTCCAACCAACTCTGTATATCTTTCTAACACCTAAACTGAGCCCTAACTCAAGTGTACATAACATATAAGTCTTCAGATAACAATTAATCTGCCCAGGACAGCTGCATAATTCTTTTGCCCAGGACATTTGCAGATGCTGAATTATTCTGCCCAGGCCAGCCCTGCCATTAATTTTCCCACCGTACTTGTCCATAGCTAGCAATTACCCCTGCACCATATATATTGGGTGGGTCATACCCGCCCCCCCGTGTGGTGAGACTTAGTTGCA
Organism: Gastrophryne carolinensis; assembly: GCA_027917425.1. Taxonomy (NCBI): domain Eukaryota; kingdom Metazoa; phylum Chordata; class Amphibia; order Anura; family Microhylidae; genus Gastrophryne; species Gastrophryne carolinensis. The sequence continues at coordinate 403,186,744 of CM051239.1, read as the reverse complement.
CATATATTCAGACCAGTTACAGACACTTCACTCTTTTCTCCCAGAATATTAAAAAGCTGCACAACAGTTGTCTTTAGGCACCGGATCTGGAGGCAGTATTGGAGGTGGTACTGTGCTCTACATTGGAATGCCACGTACCAGCACTACACACAGGCAAAATAAGTTCTGTCAGTGTCAGAAACCTATAAATGATTGGACTGGCTAGAAGGGGTGCCACTATCCTGTCAGAGGGCCAAAAATAAGGACTTGGAGGGCTGAATCTGGTCCCTGAGTCTTGAGTTTGACACATGTGCTACAGGACAACAGTGACAAATGTAGGAAGAATGATTCTGTTGCTCTGAGTTTAATGGCCCATTTCCACAGAATGATAAAATGATCGATATGGAACGTTAATTGATCCACGGAAACCGTTGCTGCATTTGAGGAAAAAATGATAATTCATGCAGTGGTCAAGCATCGTATCATTTTGAAGGCATGTAGATATCGTCAACAAATAGAACGTTCAGCGCACAGCACGAGCAACCTCAATAGCAGTTGCTCTAACGAAATGTTAACCAATGAACTATTTATCTGTGGAAATAAGGCATAATTATCTCTGCTCTTTCCAGCCCCACAGCGCCACCCCCCTATTATTTTTCTTTCTCTCATTCTCCTCCTTATTCCCCACTCTCCTTTCCCTATCCTCATCTCTTTTCTTTCTCACCACTCTTATGTTTTTAGTTCTCTTTCACAAAGATTTCTTTTGGGCTTAGTCAGTTTCTGCTTTACATGGTTATCATTACCAGCCCCCCTGTTAGGGTGTAGGCTGCACTGGCTATCCTGTCCTCCTACATAGAGTGGCCTTCAAACTCCTCAGCACTGGAGACCACTCTTAAAAAACTATAACACACACACAAGGTGCAGTTTCCCAGAGTAATCTGGTAATTTTATTGTTACAGCTCGCATTTATAGAACACAGCACAAAGAACTCCTACAATCTAGTGATGAAAGCGAGGTGGTCTTGTCATGTCATTTCTAAAAAACCACATGCTTCCAGAAAAATAGAAACTTCACTTGCAGAAGCTACGTGCCTAAAGAATTTCGTCAGATGTCACATATTTATACAAAATGGATGCTGTTCACACAAAGCAAAAGCCATTTAGCCCTTCATTATCTCCTCATTTCTACCAGCAATACCGCTCATATATATTTTTCTTTCATCAGAAACGTTTGGTAACTGTTATGTCTCGTACTGTTCATTTGTCTCTCTCCTTCCCTGACATTCTGAAATAAATAGTTAAAACAAAATGAAAATAAGTGAAGCAGGGAAGCTGACCAATCCAAATACTTCCTATGAGTGTCAGGACCGATTTATTGTAAGATCAGTCTGGAAGGTTTATCTCATAATATTTTCTATTTCTGTATTTCTTGCATTTGGCTGGGTAGATTTTTGGTCTTAATATTGTTCTTGGGCTTCACACTGATGCTTGTTTTGTTCAAAAACTGTAGGCATGTCTCTCTGCCGAGCCCTCTGTGGCTCTGAGCCTAGAATAGAAAACGCTGCTTTCCACCGGGGAAGTTGAGAATCTCGGAATATATTTAAATATAGTGCGCTAATGAATTGCATCATGTCAAGATGTACAATATGTTTCGGAAACAGACCTTTTTCTTGTAAGCTATTTTTTTTCTCAGCTTATAATGTTCAGTGCTAAACTTGTTAAAATCTATTTAATGTGCCTATTTTAAATCTGAAATGAGCATTCTGTACAGCAGTGTCGGATCTGTCACTGTTATTAGCTGGAGCATAACCCAAGCTGACTGGCCTTCTCCTAAGGCATTCCAAATCAGGATGCCCCACTGTGTGAAACCCGGGGATGCTGCAAAATTCACCTTTCTGGCTCCTTTGCTGATGTAAACACTGACTGTCGCCCCCCCCCCCAGGATCTTTGAGTTGTGCATATGCTCCCACCCCCCGCCATTCAGATAGGCTGGGGGCAGGAGCACGCCTGCTGCTGAGGATGCACCCGCTTGCGTTGTGATGGCCACTAACAAAGTCATTTGCCGAACATTACATATGCACTACAAACGGCTCTGATTGGTTGAGAGCCAGCACATTCTCCATTGGACTTGGGAAAGCTGAGTTTTTCCAGGTGATCTAGGGGGTGTCACACAGCGGCAATTGCCCTTCTCCTTCATAGCTTCCTCATCAAGGTTCAGTGATCAGAAATGTACTGCATTGAGTCTTGTGGCATGCACACTACCCATGGTCATTGGGCACCAGTTCACAGGTGACATAGGGGATGTGGTCCCTGCCCCACATCAGTCACAGTGACTGGAGCACACCCCAACTCCATTCACAACAAATAGGTTGGAAAGGCAATGTCTTGGCTCAGATGCTGGGGATCCTGACCTTAGAAACTGGATAGAATCTTGGACCTGGAGTGGGAGAAAATTGCTTATAGGGATTGCTGGTGAGTAGCCTTTTTATTTTAAATGGCAGATCTTGCACCGCCAGCTCCAGTGCAGTAAATAGATGGGGTGTGCCATAGTGTGACGAATGGGGGTCAGTATGGGCCGCCATCTATACTATGAAAGTGACAGACGATCAGGCGGGACAACGCGGGACTTGGGCTATCGGATTAGTGTCTTTTGCAGGACTAGGAGAGATAGTCTCTCCTTGGGGGGGATAAAGGGTGATTGTTACGTCCGCGTCACTGGACGCGGTCTGGCTTCTGTTTGTCCGATTCCCAATTACTAAATTCTAAGAGAAATCAATACACGCAACAAGGTGTGTAGCAAAACCTCAGAGAAACTGAGCCGGGGGGGCGCTTCTGACCCCCTTTTTTATTGAAAACTTTTCATAGTTAGAGCATGCGCAGAACATAAAATTACCTAAGTTTAATCAAAGATGAAAAGAGAACATTTCTTCCTATGTTCAAGGTTGAACAGGGCACAGTGTTCTTGGGGAGTATAGAACAGGGAGTGTATACTTCATAGTATCTCATGTGAAGCAGCGTATTCCTTTGATAAGCCTTACATAAGCAGTTTCAGTAATAGCAGCTTAATTAACTTTATAAGCTAAAGAAAGACTCAGCGCAAAGAGAAGTGGCTGGGGGTCTATTTCAACTTTATTTAGCCACTATATAGCATACAATGCAAAGAGGAATCTATTTCTCTATTTATAAAGGAGAGAGGGGATGTTCAGATATACATTCATTTTATTGATTCCGACCTCCAACCTTCACAGTCCCCCCTTTGAACATTCCCTATCTCCCTAGTCACGTGTAGACTCCTGTCACTATCATCTGGCCAAATGAGTTCAGGAACTCTTTTGTAAGCCTGACTGAACCCTAACCCTAGCGATTAGCTCTCAGTCTTTGGCTCTCATATAGCTGTCAGATGTTACTTCTAATTGTTCAAAGAGTGGACTGATCACAATGAGGTTGTATAATTTTCTTCTGGCTTTCCATCCCTTAAAATTTCATCAGGTACTATCCCAGGCCGGCGAGTGTTGCCTCTTAGTCTTGGAATAAGCACAAAGATTAATAACAGTTAAAAGAACCAAAATAACTATAGAATAACAAAATTGTCTTTTCTACACAAAATTATGATAATATGCCAATTCTAAAGGAAAGAAACATAGCTACTCACTTAATCTAGAAAGAGCATTATTTTGCAACCAAAATACGTTTATGGTTTACTTTAGGTGTCTTGATCTTGGCTACAAGACAAAGCGCTAGTTTTACTAGAACATAAATCATTATGCCCAAAAGGCACAATGCCAAAATATTAATCAAGATATTCTTAATCCACTGTAGTGGACCACCCCAGTTTCCCCAATCTCCAAAAGGGGACCAATCTTTTGCAAATGTCTTAATCTTACTTTGTATCCTTTGAACTTCTTCTCTATGGCCTTTTATTACTTCGTAATAATCAGGTATCTCTAATGAGGTGTTATGTATCCAAGTACAGCACTCGTAGTCCTCTGTCATTTCACAAAGTCCTGTCAAGGCTGCACTCATACTTTCTATAGCCATTTCATGCATCATAACCTTATCCCTGATAGCTTTTTGTTCCAAATTAAGATTAGTTATGTCCTCTGAGTTCCTATTCCAGGCCCAAATCATATCTTCTTTGGTGAATATTACTCCCTCAGGTATACTCTTTTTTACTTTGTTTAGGCTTTTTAATGGATGTTTAGGATGGTCAGTGACATCCATCACTTTATCACTTCCTATTACTTCCTATTACACCCATGGCTGGCAAGAGGTTGGCTAGATAGCACCATCCCACTGTCTCTCTTGGAAACCAGGGATAACATTTTCCACTACAACAAATAAAGGTACCATTACCTAGAACAAACTTTTTCTGGGCTAGTTTAATTCTATCTTCTTGTACCTTATATCCTTGTATCAAAAAGATGAAGACAACCCATCCTGAACTTAAAGAGTACATATTAGTCATAAGTGTCTTAGTTTTGTTGATTAAAGTTTCATCTCCAACCATGGGCGCCTGACTGTATGCTTTTATACCCTCGTTAGGATCACCCATTAGTATATTGGTTATATTTAACAAACTCTCTTTACAAGTAGATGCTCCTATATGGGTGTGGTTTTTATTTCCTAATAAGAAGCACCAATCTGGTCTATATGCTCTTCCCGTTAAATGGTAATTTATCCCATCAGTAGTACCCGTAGCTGTCTCATACTGTAATTGATCAGGGTTATTTATATATGTGCTAACATTAATAGGAATAGCTACGAGGGGTACCCGGGAAGACGAAGGATGTAACTTACTACATATCCAACATTTGTCAAAACCAGTTTGTCTAGCATAGGAGTATTTATACTTCAGCAAAAGAAACTTTTGATGATAAGTGCCTATCTCCCTTCTATTTCTTATAGGTGCAGGGGATGAAATACTGAGGCAAAAAACCATTATCGTTGTTAAGAGGAAATATTTCATTTTCCCTCTGGACCTGTAACCTTTTTACAATGACTTGCATGTATCCAAGTGGATTTTTCCTTCAAGCTTCACTGAAGTAGGCGTTGTCAAAAGAACTTGAAAGGGTCCTTCAAATCTTGATTCCAAAGATTTTCTAGAGTGTTTCTTTACATAGACAAAGTCTCCTGGTTGGAGATTATGAGTTCCTGTTATCTGGTCAGGGTCTGGGAGAGAATCAAAAACACTTTTGTGCAGTTTAGTGAGATGTTTTTGTAACCGCATCACATAATCAGTTAATTCGTCACATTTTAAAGCAAGATGTTGTGGAAAGTATAACCCAGTTCTGGGAGCACTACCGAACAGAATTTCATAAGGTGACAACCCTGTTTTCTTTGTGGGGGTGCACCGTATTGAAAACAATACAATTGGTAAGCAATCTATCCAAGGTTTACCTAATTCCTTCATAGTCTTTTGTAACTTTAGTTTAATGGTTCCATTCAGTCTCTCCACACTCCCCGAACTCTGTGGGTGATAGGGTGTATGGAAGGACTGTTGAACACCTAACATTTGCATTACATTTTGCATTATTTCACCTGTAAAGTGCGAGCCACGGTCTGACTCTCTAGGGTCTCGAAGAGACCAAAACGTGGTATTAATTCTGTGATTAATTTCTTTGCCGTGGTCTTAGCTGTTGCTGATTTTACTGGGTAAGCTTCTGGCCATCCTGAAAACATGTCAATACACACAAGTACATACTCAAAGGGTCCACTCTTAGGGAGTTGGATGTAATCAATTTGAAGCCTTTGAAATGGATAGAGAGACCTAGGTTGATGTCTTACCGGTGTCTTAACAACCTGTCCTGGGTTCTCCGTCAAACAGATAGAGCATGCTGCACAGTATTGTCGTGCCATGCTACTAAAGCCTGGAGCATACCAAGTCTGATTGGTACTCCTTACCATAGAGTTTGCACTCTGATGTGTAGGCAGGTGTGATACCTGTGCCTGTTCTGGGTATAGGAAGCTAGGCAAGCACAATCGGCTTCCTTTGACCCATAATCCATCATTTTGCTGGGCTCCTGCTCTGAGCCATTTTTCCTTTTCCTCAGGCATTACCTTGTCCTGAAGATTTTTCATTAGTTCCATACTTACCGCCGATTCCTGGGTAAGATTTACACTTACACTCTCTATCTTCTTCAAAGCTGCTTGTTTAGCTGCTAAGTCAGCTTTTTCATTACCTTTAGCCTCTTTGGTTGTTTGTTTTGTGTGGGCTGCTACTTTTACTATAGCCACCTTTTTGACATTGTTCAGGTTGGTCAGAATTTCTTTAACTAATTCAGCATGTCTAATAGGGGTACCTGCAGCTGTTAAGAATCCCCTTGCATTAATGCCCTAGAGAGGGCTGTAAGTTCTGCTTCCTGAGCAGACATGTGAGGTAGTAATGGTTGTGCTTCTACAACTTCATGTTCAGTTACTATTGCATAACCTGTATGAAACTGTCCTTTTTCATCAGCATATCTGCTGCCATCTACAAAAAATTCAAATTCTGGGTTTTCTAAAGGTGTATCATGCACATGTGGTAAACCCATTGTTTCTTGCTTCTGTGTCTTCAGTATGTTCAAATTCTAAAAAATTCTCAAAATCTTCACTATTACTCCCCCCTTCAGAATCTGAAGAAATTGGTAACAAAGTCGCCAGATTCAGAGAAGTACATCTTTAAAACTTAATTGTTGGGGGTAGTAAAAGGGTACACTGCAGCCTAAGCTGTCTAGCCATTGACAGGTGTTTGGGATTTACCTGTGATAATATCCCATGAATGTCGTGATTGGTAGACACAGCTAATTCATTATCAAGTACAATTTCAGAAGCTTTATCCACCAATAAAGAAACTGCTGCTGCAGCTTTAACACAAGAGGAGGAACCTCTTGCTACGGGGTCTAAGCGAGCTGAGTAATAGGCCACAGGCCTTTGTTTTGGGCCATGTGCCTGCATTAGAACTCCCGTTGCATGTCCTTGTATTTCAGTTGCCATGAGTTTAAATGGCTTGGTGTAATCAGGAAGACCTAAAGCTGGTGCTTGTGTGACTGCAAGTTTAAGTAGTTCAAAAGCATCTCTTGCTTCTGGTGTTAGGCAAAAAAAAAAAGTGTGACTTTGACACAATCATACAGTGGTTGCATAAGTGAACTGGCATGCATAATCCACTGTCTGCAGTAAGAGATGAGTCCTAGAAACGCTCTTAACTGTTTATGTGTCTTAGGAGGTGACATGTTCCTGACTATCTCTACTCTGTCTTTAGTAAGGTGTCTAGTGCCTTGTGAAATGCAGTGACCTAGAAAGGTAACTTGTGTTTGGCAGAATTGTAGCTTTTCTTTGCTAGCCTTGCAGCCATTCTCAGCCAAAAATGTAAGAAGAGACAAAGTACCCTCCTCACATGTGATTTTGTCTGGGCAGCAAAGAAGCAAAACGTCTACCTATTGTAGAAGTACACAATCTGTTGGTGGTTTCCATCCTGCCAAGACTGAAAAGCGAAGAGGTGGTAACATTCAGGTGCTAAAGGAACCGAAAAGAAAGCTCCCGTTAGATCCACACAAGAAAAATACATGCTTGTACTCGGTATTTGAGAAAGCAATGTATGAGGGTTTGGAACCACTGGTGTCATTGGAGCCAATATACTGTTAATGGCTCTCAGATCTTGTACCATCCTGTATTTGACAGGTTGTCCTGGTTCCAAAACCTTTTTCCTGACTGGATACAAAGGAGTATTAGCCCCTGATTGCATCTGAATCAAAGCACCCTTGGCCAAAAGCTCGTAAATTTGTTCTCCTATAGCTTGTTCTTGTGCAGCACTCAAAGGGTACTGCTTAAGCTGTGGTAGGGTAGATCCTGGTTTGATATGGACCTCTACAGGTGAGACAGGGAGAAGTCCTATATCAGACCCTGACTTAGACCATAAATGGTCAGGTACAGTTCTTAGTAGGTCTTGATCATTCTCTGTAAGTACATTAGTGAGTTCAAAATCTTCAAGAGCTTGTACTTGCATACAATATTCTAAATCATCAGGATGATCAGGTAAGGTTAAAACAACTTGACCATCCTCTTGAAAATCAATTTTTGCTTGTAACTTTGTTAAATTATCCACACCCAATAAGTTGTAAGGAGCTGACTCACAAACTAAAAATTTAGAGATAAACATGTGTGGACCAAGCCTGCCCTCTAGTGGCTTAGATATGGGCATGACTCTGGGTAGTCCATCAAAACCTGAAGCTATAGTTTGGGCTTCTGACTGCTGTTTCTTTACTTAAAACTTTATAAAATGCTTGAAGTTGATCTAAAAATGCATCTCTAGAATGTGCTGTTCTAGTATTATTAGCTCCCTCTACTGGGGGCCTGTTTCTAATTCCACTGGTGAACTGCTGAAACTGAGTAGGGGACATTTTCATCCTACACAAGTCCTCACCATCCTGCCAGGTTGCATTATGTGAAGTCATCATTTGATTCACATAGCGGGCAAACCTAGAGGGGCTGGTAGCTGGATCGGGGGCATTTTGTAACAAAGCCATGCATTCAGAAGGCGTCCATGGCTTGTAATAAGGGGTTTCCTGTATTGCAGGGGCATCTTGAGGAGTTGCTCCAGGTATGGTTCTGGTGTGAGCAAAAACCGGAGCTACCAAAGTATATTGGTCTGCCTTTGGGGGAGGTCCTGCATTCCTATAGGTCTTACATCTTGGACAATGGGTGACATTGGTCTTAATACCATATGTCATACAATGGGCACATGTCCATGTAGCCTTAACTACATTTACCCTTTCATCTGGATCCCCTCCCCGTTGATCAGCTCCACAAACTCTACATTCTGGTTGACTTAAATGCATACCTCCACATCCACAGTGCTTACACTTCCATGTGTCTGGGGCTTTCACTATCTTATCCCGCTCCTTAGTTTCACATTGCAAACACATTCTGTTCCAACCCTTATTAATATATCCACAATAACATTGCCAGAGACTTACATCTGGCTCCGGACCATACATATTGTTACTTTCTAAAGGAAGCTGGGGATACAACTTACTGGGTACTTTCATCATTGTCCTATCATATGATGGAGGAGGTATGTATTCAGCAGGGGCTTCTAGATTTAATTCCCCTTGTGGGTGTAACAATGGTGTTGTTAGGGCGAGCGCTGCGTCTTCCCCGCGCAGCGCCCCCCTCCGTGCCTCTCCTCGGGCGAGCGCTGCGTCCCCTTCCCGCAGCGCTCCCCGCTTCACCGCCATCCGGGCGTCTGCTGCTGGCCCCCCTGGCTGCGGTTCCCCCTTACCTGGTCCCCGCGCTTCCTCCTCTGACCGGCATGGCCGCCGGCTTCCTCCTTCTCTGTCTGTTCCGTCCTCCCTGCGCGCACGTCCCCGGCCACTAGGGGGCGCGCGCGTCAACCTCCCCAGATTTAAAGGGCCAAGGCCCTGTTAATTGGTCTCTGCCATCCAATCTCTTTTTTGCGCTTCCTATAAATGAAACCCTGCCTTACTTCCTGTGCCGGATCTTCGGTGTTGTTCCCTGAATGATTATCGCTGTATTGCTTGATTCCTCGTGTATGACCTCGGCTCTCCTATTGACCTCCGAACCTGTGCTGCCCGTCCCGACCTCGGCTTGTCTCACCGCTATTGAACCCGCGCTGCCAGTCCCGACCTCGGCTTGTCTCACCGCTACTGAACCCGCGCTGCCAGTCCTGACCTCGACCTTCTCCTCCGACCACTGTTTGTCTCTGCTGCACGTCACTTCAGCAGTTTGTGGAACTGTGCCGCTGTTGGGGGGTAGCGACCTGGGAGTCACCTGCCGCACAAGACCATCCCGCCTTGCGGTGGGCTCTGGTGAAAACCAGTGGCTCCTTAGACTCCGCTCCCCTGACGCGGTACCTGCCAAAACAGTTCTGCAGACCCTGCGGGTCCACTTCTTCGCACCCGGTGCGTAACAGTAAGATCCGGCCATGGATCCCGCTGAGGTGCCCTTGCCGGAGACTTCCGAACTCCCAGCGCTGGTGGCTTTGCAGTCTCGGCAGATTAATCAGCTTTCCGCTATGATGCAGCAACTTTTGACCCAGCAGCTGTCGCCTTCTCCACCGCCACCGGTGCCGCCACCGCAGTCTCCAGCAGCTTCCTCATCCAGAATCCGCCTCTCCTTACCAGCAAAATATGAGGGGGACGCGAAGTTGTGCAGAGGCTTTCTAGCCCAGTGCTCTATGCACCTGGAATTATTGTTTGATCAATTTCCCACCGAACGCTCTAAAGTGGCCTTCATCATTAGTCTGCTCTCCGGAAAAGCCTTGGCTTGGGCCACTCCCTTGTGGGACCGAAACGATCCTCTCACCTTCACCGTTCAGGCCTTTGTTACTGAATTCCGTCAGGTTTTTGAAGAACCCGCTCGGGCCTCATCTGCCGAGTCCGCTCTATTGAATTTAACGCAAGGCGATCTTTCGGTGGGTGAATATGCTATTCGATTCCGTACTTTGGCCTCCGAGTTAGCATGGAATAATGAGGCCCTCTGCGCTTGTTTTAAGAAAGGTCTTTCTAGCAAGATCAAAGATGTTCTAGCGGCCCGAGAGATACCTGACTCCCTTTCTGAACTCATTCATCTTGTCACTCGCATTGACATACGCTTTGCTGAGAGGCGTGAGGAACTTCGCTTGGAGAGAGATTCCCAACGTGACAGGAGGATGTTCCGTTTGGCTCCCACCTTTCAGAAACCTTTGTCTGTACCATCTTCTCCAGAGGTGGAAGCCATGCAGGTCGGCCGCTCTCGCCTAACCCCCGTGGAGAGGTCTCGCAGGAGAAATGAAAATCTCTGTCTGTATTGCGCCAGTCCTGATCATTTTCTAAGAGATTGCCCCATTCGTCCTTCTCGACTGGGAAACGAGCGCACCTAGACTCGGTGGGAGAGGCGTCTCTGGGTGTGTGTGCTTCCTCTCCAAGATTTACCGTACCTGCACAGCTTTGTCTCTCATCTGCCTCTGTGCTTAATTTGCCGGTCTTCCTGGATTCTGGTTCGGCGGGCAATTTCATAGAGGCCTCCCTGATCAAGAAATACGACATAGCAGTTAACCGCTTGGCCAAACCGTTATTCATCGCCTCAGTTAATGGAGATAGACTGAATTGTATGGTGCAGTACCGTACCAAGCCTTTGCTCCTTAAGATTGGCCTCTTTCACCAGGAATACTTGGAACTCTTTGTGTTACCCCATTGTACTTCCCCAATCCTATTGGGTCTTCCTTGGCTTCAGCTTCATAATCCTACCCTAGACTGGGTCACTGGGGACATCAAGGCGTGGGGTACAACCTGCTTCAAGAATTGCTTGAAAACTTTACCAGTTCGAACCGATCATCCTACCACATCTCTACCGGGCCTACCCGAAGTTTACCGGGCTTACGCTGATGTCTTCTGTAAGAAGCAAGCTGAGACTCTTCCGCCTCATCGCCCTTATGACTGCCCGATCGACCTCCTGCCTGGGACCACTCCTCCTCGTGGCCGTATCTATCCACTATCCGTCCCCGAAACTCAAGCAATGGCTACTTACATACAAGAAAATCTGCAAAGGGGCTTCATCCGGAAGTCCTCTTCTCCCGCTGGGGCTGGCTTTTTTTTTGTACAGAAGAAAGACGGTTCTCTCCGACCCTGTATCGACTATCGGGGTCTTAACAAGATCACGGTAAAGAACCGATACCCCTTACCCTTAATTCCAGAACTCTTCGACCGTCTTCGTGGCTCCAGGATCTTTTCCAAACTGGATCTCCGAGGAGCCTACAATCTGATCCGCATCCGCAAGGGAGACGAATGGAAGACTGCCTTTAATACCCGTGACGGTCATTTCGAGTATTTGGTGATGCCCTTCGGGCTTTGTAATGCCCCTGCCGTATTTCAAGAGTTCGTCAATGACATCTTCCGGGACTTGTTGTACTCCTGTGTCGTGGTCTATTTAGATGATATCCTCATCTTCTCTTCTTCCCTCGAAGAGCATCACCGGCACGTTCGTCTGGTGCTATCCCGCCTTCGGCAGCATCATCTTTATGCCAAATTAGAAAAGTGTCTCTTTCACCAAACCGCTCTGCCCTTTTTGGGTTATACTGTTTCAGCCCAAGGACTACAAATGGACCCTAGCAAATTGAGAGCGGTTTTAGATTGGCCTCGGCCTGTTGGTCTGCGTTCCATTCAACGATTTCTGGGCTTCGCCAACTATTACCGTCAATTCATACCCCATTTTTCCACTATCGTGGCCCCCATTGTGGCTCTCACCAAAAAGGGAGCCAACCCCAAGTCATGGCCTCCACAGGCGGAGGCAGCCTTTTTAACTTTGAAAAAGACTTTCTCTACGGCCCCGGTGCTCACCAGACCAGACCCTTCTCGTCCTTTTTCTCTAGAGGTTGACGCCTCTTCCATCGGAGCAGGAGCTGTTCTCACACAGAAGTCTCCTTCAGGGAAAAATCATACTTGTGGGTTCTTTTCTAGGACTTTTTCTTCCGCGGAGCGAAATTACTCTATTGGGGATCGTGAACTCCTGGCTATCAAATTAGCTCTTGAAGAGTGGAGACATCTTCTAGAAGGGTCGCTTCACCCCATATCTATTTTTACCGACCATAAGAACCTTTTGTATCTTCAAACTGCTCAACGCTTGAATCCTCGCCAAGCTCGTTGGTCACTATTCTTCGCGCGGTTTAATTTCCGCATTCATTTTCGACCTGCCTCTAAGAACATCAGGGCAGATGCTCTATCTCGCTCCTCGGACGTCACAGACGTGGACGCTGCTCCTCAGTTCATTATATCTCCTGATCATTTGGTTCATTCCGCTCCAGCCTCCCTAGTGCAGGCTCCGCCTGGGAGAACCTTTGTCCCGGCTCGCCGACGCCTCCAAATATTAAAATGGGGTCATGCTTCCCGTATTGCCGGGCATGCTGGTATCAAAAAGTCTAACGCAATTATTGCCAGATATTATTGGTGGCCCTCCATTGAGAAGGATGTGGCAGAATTCGTGCAAGCTTGTACCACCTGTGCACGTAATAAAACGCCTCGCCAAAGACCGGCGGGTCTTCTTCATCCTCTTCCTATTCCTGAAATCCCTTGGTCTCACATCGCTATGGACTTTATCACGGATCTTCCTCCATCTCAAGGCAATACAGTGATCTGGGTTGTTGTGGATCGTTTTTCAAAAATGGCGCACTTCGTTCCGCTTCCAGGACTCCCATCCGCTCCTCAGTTGGCTAAGAACTTTTTTAAACATATTTTTCGGCTCCATGGACTTCCTTCCCATATTGTCTCCGACAGGGGAGTTCAATTTGTTTCAAAATTCTGGAGGGCTCTCTGTACTCAGTTAAAGGTGAAATTAGATTTTTCCTCGGCTTACCACCCCCAGTCCAACGGCCAAGTGGAGAGGGTCAATCAGGTTCTAGGACAATATCTACGTCACTTTGTTTCGGCCCGACAAGACGACTGGGTCGATCTCTTGCCATGGGCGGAGTTCTCTTATAATTTCAAAGATTCTGAAGCCACAAAGAAATCTCCATTCTTCATTGTTTATGGCCGCCAACCTTTGCCTCCTCTACCCTTACCTACACAGTCGGGTGTACCCGCCGTGGATGACTTAACACAGTTTTTTTCCTCTATCTGGCGTGAAACACGACATTCTCTTGTTCTAGCCTCTACCCGCATGAAGAGCAGCGCTAATAAAAGAAGGAGAATCGCTCCTGTTTTCTCTCCTGGAGATAAAGTTTGGCTTTCAGCCAAGTACATTCGTTTCAAGATACCCAGTTATAAATTGGGCCCTCGCTATTTAGGGCCTTACAGGATCAAGCAACAAATTAATCCGGTCTGTTACAAACTTCATTTGCCAGCCTCCTTACGTATTCCCAACTCTTTTCATGTTTCTTTATTAAAACCTCTGACGACTAATCGATTCTCTTCTAAAACGTTGGAGCCACTTCCGGTCGCGGGTACCGAAGATGCCTTCTCGGTGAGAGAGATTCTGGCTTCCAAAACATCCAGAGGGAGACGATACTTTCTAGTGGATTGGGAGAATTGCGGTCCTGAAGAGAGGTCCTGGGAACCTGAGGAGAATATCCTCGATCGGAGCCTTATTTCAAACTTCCTCGGTCCCAAAAAGAGGGGAAGACCTAAGGGGGGGGGTACTGTTAGGGCGAGCGCTGCGTCTTCCCCGCGCAGCGCCCCCCTCCGTGCCTCTCCTCGGGCGAGCGCTGCGTCCCCTTCCCGCAGCGCTCCCCGCTTCACCGCCATCCGGGCGTCTGCTGCTGGCCCCCCTGGCTGCGGTTCCCCCTTACCTGGTCCCCGCGCTTCCTCCTCTGACCGGCATGGCCGCCGGCTTCCTCCTTCTCTGTCTGTTCCGTCCTCCCTGCGCGCACGTCCCCGGCCACTAGGGGGCGCGCGCGTCAACCTCCCCAGATTTAAAGGGCCAAGGCCCTGTTAATTGGTCTCTGCCATCCAATCTCTTTTTTGCGCTTCCTATAAATGAAACCCTGCCTTACTTCCTGTGCCGGATCTTCGGTGTTGTTCCCTGAATGATTATCGCTGTATTGCTTGATTCCTCGTGTATGACCTCGGCTCTCCTATTGACCTCCGAACCTGTGCTGCCCGTCCCGACCTCGGCTTGTCTCACCGCTATTGAACCCGCGCTGCCAGTCCCGACCTCGGCTTGTCTCACCGCTACTGAACCCGCGCTGCCAGTCCTGACCTCGACCTTCTCCTCCGACCACTGTTTGTCTCTGCTGCACGTCACTTCAGCAGTTTGTGGAACTGTGCCGCTGTTGGGGGGTAGCGACCTGGGAGTCACCTGCCGCACAAGACCATCCCGCCTTGCGGTGGGCTCTGGTGAAAACCAGTGGCTCCTTAGACTCCGCTCCCCTGACGCGGTACCTGCCAAAACAGTTCTGCAGACCCTGCGGGTCCACTTCTTCGCACCCGGTGCGTAACAGGTGTAGTATTCCATTGTTTCTTATGTGGGCTGTATGTCCACCCTTCTTCTTCTGCTAAATTAGAAAGCTTAAGGGCACATTCTACCTGATGTTCCCATCCTTTATCAAAAATTATGCCATGTTTTCCTTTCGCTATCTGTTCCCATTTTCCTATGTCTAACTGCCATTTATGAACTAGCTTAAATTCCTTCCAAATCTTTTTCAAATTCCTAGCGGCATCTAAGCCACACATTTCCCTGGTGATTTCTTCTAATGTCTGCCACTTCTCTTCCTGGGGTATCTCTTTGGACTGTTCTTTTCCCATCTTCCTAGCAACCGGCCTTTAGGTACCATTTTGGGGTCTAACCTCTCCGTGGGCTAGCCTTCTTTGGCTTCCTCCTAAGGAACTAGGAACTGGAGTACCTCTCTGGGTCTCTCCTGGTAATGTCTAGTGATCCTACACGCTAACCAAATAGCAACACATAATCCAAGACAAACAATTAGGATCACAAACAACACATCACCTATCATATGGGTAAGTGGCAGTCCTAGATACACTAATTGTATCTTATTCCCATCCCAGTAATATTGGCTTTAATTTTCTGAAATCATCACAAACAACACATCACCTATCATATGGGTATGTGACAGTCCTAGATACACTAATTGTATCTTATTCCCATCCCAGTAATATTGGCTTTAATTTTCTGAAATCACCTATCGACTAGTCCTGGTCTTCTAACTAAGCCTGGGAACTGTGGTTCTTATAACTCAACGTAGTCAGGATCGGCTGGCATGCACCGTAAAGGTGCCGTCAAATCCGGTCAACTTGACAAACTGGCTCACGCCTAAATGAGCTATGGAACCGTACAGGGTAAAATTTTTATCTAAAACTTCTTCTGGTCACCACTTGCGTTCACTGTCACTGGGTTATAGCGGGTTTCTCCTCGCCAGTGGGATGGGGCGTCTAATGACCTTCCAAAGTTTTTAACTAGATGCCAGGCTCATGATATCACAATTATACCTATCTCAGTATATTTAACTATCTAAAAGAGGAACAGACAGTACAAACAAATACAGACAGACAAAACAAATGCAGACAACAGAAGCGCCTTAAATGGTTCTATATAAATGACTCCTCGTTCGCAGTGGTTGGATAAGCCTATCTCACCTTAGAACGGACCCGCTGATGCCTCACAAGGAAAAGCAGAGTATAAGAGATAATAAAAAATTTTCTCTTACCTGGCCAGGTTTTGAAGTCTGCTGTTCCGAGGTGGCGTCAGTTGATGTTCCGTTCGGAGGGTGCGATACCACTTGCGACCGCTTAGAGGAGTCCCTGTTCGGGCGCCAAGAAATGTTACGTCCGCGTCACTGGACGCGGTCTGGCTTCTGTTTGTCCGATTCCCAATTACTAAATTCTAAGAGAAATCAATACACGCAACAAGGTGTGTAGCAAAACCTCAGAGAAACTGAGCCGGGGGGGCGCTTCTGACCCCCTTTTTTATTGAAAACTTTTCATAGTTAGAGCATGCGCAGAACATAAAATTACTTAAGTTTAATCAAAGATGAAAAGAGAACATTTCTTCCTATGTTCAAGGTTGAACAGGGCACAGTGTTCTTGGGGAGTATAGAACAGGGAGTGTATACTTCATAGTATCTCATGTGAAGCAGCGTATTCCTTTGATAAGCCTTACATAAGCAGTTTCAGTAATAGCAGCTTAATTAACTTTATAAGCTAAAGAAAGACTCAGCGCAAAGAGAAGTGGCTGGGGGTCTATTTCAACTTTATTTAGCCACTATATAGCATACAATGCAAAGAGGAATCTATTTCTCTATTTATAAAGGAGAGAGGGGATGTTCAGATATACATTCATTTTATTGATTCCGACCTCCAACCTTCACAGTGATTATGGCCTTTTTTTATTTTTATGTCTAGACAATGACTTTAAGCAATGAGATGCAATGAGGATTCTTTAACCAGTTATGATTCTCGGTAAGTTTTGGTTTGGTTCAGTACAATCATCTCGAAAAATCCCAAACATTGTGAAATCAGGGTAGAAATATCAATTATCATACTTATTACCGTACGTAGGCAACAATAGTGAAGCAGTCAAAAATGTTTATAGTGGTTATTGGGGCAATGGTGACAGTGCTGAGTAGTTTGTCTCTAGGCAATAGAATGGCAATGCCACTATTATGGGCCATTATGGGTGTCACGTACCTGTATATTCAGCCCGGTAATTGCAGAATCTCGACCACCACCAGCGGCGCCCACTGAGGGCCTCCCTGAGGTTAGCGACAGGGAGGTGACTGCAGCAGCTATCAGCAAGCATGAAGATCATGATGCAACTGGAGATACTTGAACCGGTGTGTACTGGAAACCAGGATGAAACTGAAGACACTAGAACTGGTGGGTGCTGGGGCAGACTGAAGACACGGGAACCAGTGAGTGCTGAAACCCAGGATGCAGGCTGGAGACACTGGAACCAGTGAGTTCTGGAGCAGACTGGAGACACAGGAACCAGTGAGTGCTGGAAAGCAGGATGCAGCTGAAGACACTGGAACCAGAGAGTGCTGGAGTAAACTGGAGACAGAACAGGCAGCCAGGGTTGAGAGCCAAAGGCGGTAGTAGTCCAAGCTAAGTTTAAGAGCCATTAGGGATAGTAGTCCACGCCAAGGTTGAAAGATGAGGGTGGTAGTCGAACAAGAATCAAGGTTGGGATCGGAACAAGAACACGGGAATCAGGAAGGCTGGCATCACTCGGAGAAGATCTTCTGGCAACTTCTCCAGGCTTGAGGCATCATTAAATGCACTGTTTGGCACGCAGTCCCACACATGTGATCGGGCACTCGTATGCACAAGGCGCATGAAGCACATGCGAATTCCAACATCAGCCACATGTGTGCACACTAGCACACCCGCTTGCAAGTGCGAGCACGTGCACCTGCATATGGGCATCTGGAATGCTTAGGGAACTTCCTACCGCGACATGTTAGTGGGAACTTGAGAGGAGGAAGGATAGGGAGGACCATGACAATGGGCCTCTAATATGGGCCATAATAGAGGCAACAGAGGTCTCCATGAGATGGTCGCACGAGCAGAAACTAATAGAAACCTGAACAAACTAGTGGAAACTGCTGGAATTATAACATATTTAGCCAACTTCTGCCATCAACAGACTATAAATAGTGTGTGTTGTGGGATAGTGCAGGGAGGCGGTTGCTTCAGTTCACAAGTCAAAGGCACAAATACTGCCCTGTGACCTGATCAGGACAACAGACACATCCTTTAGGACAGGGGTTCCCAACCAGTGGTACTAGAGCTCCTATCAGATGGTACTTGCCCAGGCTGCAGACTGACCTCCAACCTGGTATGCTGCCATCTATACCTTAACTATACCTGTACTAAACTGCTCCAAAATGTGCTTAAAGCGGACCTTCACCCTGAATAAGACCATATCTTATATGTTTCCCACACCCTGTACATGCAGATTGCTTACATTAAGAATGATCCTACCTGCATCTACTGCATGTTATGAACTTTTAAACATCCAATTCTGGTATTGCTGTCCTTTCCCTGACCCCAGCTCTACTCTGTCTGTGCAAAGCTCAGCTATAACTCCACCCCCTGTACTTTATCCTGCTCTCCTCTCCTCAGTATGTGATGCTTCTGAGTCAAGATGGTGGCGCCCGTATCCTAGAGTCCTGAACAAAGTTTCAGCCCAGTAGGTGAAAGAATAATAAGTAAGTGACTAAAAACTTAAAATATATTAATTTTAGATGCTGGGGAATAGTTTTTCTTAAGTGTTTGGGCTTTTCATTAAATCACGCTAAAGGTCCGGTTTAAAATATGACTTTTTTTGCACTCACTTTTCAGAAAAATAGGTTTTGGAACCCCTTCTCTGGGATATAAAAATGCATGTTAATTTGTATTAATTTTGAATAAAAAACAATATAAATTACATAATTTATATAGAGAATATAGACCTGAAAACCTTTTAAAAAAATAAGGTAAAACAAATAATTCTGTCAAAAAGCTACCATTGATTTCTATGGTGTGTGCTGGAAAGCACTACCTCGCCAGTGTCTACCAAATGCTGCTAGGTATTCCCGCTATAACAGTGAATTAAGCTAAATTGGGAAGAAAGTGCCTGGTAGGCTAGTCTCCGTTGATCTCAAACCGGCGGATGTTGGCGCCAGCCTACGTAAATTAGTACCAATATTTTTTCTTGTGGATGCTATTGTACAGATTCACTTTGTATACAGTACATTTCCTTGTGGATATAACACAGTGGTTGTAACTGTAACCAGGAATTTCACAAATACACAGTGAAACATTGAAGAAACAAAAACAAGGAAAAGAAAAACAAAATACAAAGCATGAATTAGTACAAGCTCCCGTTCTGGGCCTTGAAAGCCAGGCTTTTGTGCAAGGTGCGAATATATTCAGAAGTTTTACATGCTGGTACTTTAAAAAAGAAAGTACACAGTGATTTTTTTTTTTTTAATATTTAATGCATATTTAATTTTAGGCAAAAACAAAGCATGACAGTGATTTTTGTCAGATACAGCTGTAAACATCTTTACAGAATGTAAATATGCATCATATAGATATACATTGGTTATATGAACTTAGAGTGTTAGATTCAACTACATATATATTTCAATAGTTCAATATATTATAAATGAATGTGTGAACCTCGTGTAACATAACCTAAACAAACAACAAATCCAGCTGTCACTTAGATAGGAGGTAATGTCACGGCTACAGGTAAAGGACGAGCATTGTTTGCGGGGAGTCCTGGTTTCCACTACTGAGGATGGCACACGGAGACTACTGCCCAGTACCCAAGCTTGACCCTGAAGGAATGGACTCTATGGACTCCTCTAGAGTCCCCTGCAAGGCAAGATAGGTTTACTGCTTGAGTAAAGACAAGGGCCTGTGCAGACAAGATCAGGAACAAAAGTCAAGATTAAGCACATGGTATTAGTCCAGACGTAAGGGGAAATCCGTTAATGCGCGGTAAGATCAACGAGCAGTGCAAGGTCAAAGGTGAACCTGGGTCAAGCACGATCACGTAACAGGAACAAAGAGCTGTCGCAGTCGATAACACAGGAATCTTCTGGTGTCTGAATGACCGCCAGATGTTCCTTTAAATTGGGTTGAGGAAAGGTTGATTGGTGCTCAGGGAGGTCAGCTGATGCATCAGCCGATTCAGAACGCCCCACTGTGTAAAACTCACCCTTCCTCTTATAGATTCCAGGGCTGATCGGCGTGGGTTTTGGTCCAATTCAAGTCTCTCTAATACATTTCTGCTCTTGCACGTTGATGCACTTGGGATATTCCAGTCCACATCAGGCATGTTGACATCACCCATAATTACAATGTCCCCCTTCATTGTCATTCCACTAATTTCATCTATTAACAGGTTATCGGGGAGGCCGATTCATTAATAGCGGCAGGTAGCGACAGTTGAGCGACTGTAGCGGCATTTTCAGAGCGCCCGCTAGTAGTCGCTGTGCTTGCCCGTTGTTCGGTAGTTGATAGCGAGTCGGTTTGCCGTAATGTTGAATATTGGGTGAGGAGTCGCTATTTGACAGGTTCCGCGCTGTATGGGAGCGCATGATAGCGACTGGCCCTAGCGACCGGCTCCCACCATATTCATTAAAAAATCACTCTCAAAAAATTCTCGCGCTGTGAAATGCATGTTTAAACCCCAGAGCGCTGGCGGTGATGGGTTAAAAGTAGTTTTTTAACCCCCAAACAACCATATTTTTAGAAACAAAAAAAAATTCGTTTTTTAAATAATTTTGTAATATGAATACATTAATATCAGACCTGTAATATCAATTCTGTACAATCTTTTTTTTTTTTTACCTTAAAAAAATTATCTAAAATGGCAGAAGTGGTCACAGAATTTTTCACATTTAAAAAAAAAAAAAAAAAAAAAACAATTAATAACAATGAATTATGAATATTTAAAGATTGTTCCATTGAAATGCATTGGAGAGCGCCAGGTAGCGAGAGGTCATACCTGTCGCTGTTCAAGGTCGGACGCTGGCGCTGTGGGCTGAGGCTGGAATAATGATGAATGATTCGCTATCTGGCGCTATCTCAGTCGCTAAGCAGGATTGGCTTGATAAATGTGTGATTGTGGTGGGGAGCCGGCGTTCTCGTGGCGGTGCCCGTCATTACCGGTCGCTACCTGTCGCTATTCCTTCATAAATAAGGGCCTAAATCTTCAGATTGTCCAGGCTGCTTATATATCACACCAGTTTTGACCACAGCTCCCTTCTTAGTTTGCGTGGTAACCCAGAGTTTATATTTCAGAATGTGTATGATGAATAGGTATTAGCCATTTTCCCAAGTCCATTTAGCTAGAGCCAGGGCTGTTTCTAGGGGAGGGCAAGCGGTGCAACTGCCCTGTGGCACCAAGACCATTGGGGGGTGCAATTATTCTAGCCATCCTGTTTTCTGCATATGAGTCATGGCCACTGGTAATAGTGTAAGCCATACTCCAGGTCCACTCATCTGTCCATATTGGGCTCAGCCATAGGGAGGGGGCACTTGCTGCTAAGGAAGCGGCTCAGCATGGCACACACTGGTATGGGACAGCAGCAGAACTATAGGACTGATGTGGAGGGGGAAGAAATTTGCTTTCCCACTATGAGCATTAATTTGCGTAGAAACTGCCCTGGCTGGAGACTTTGGCCCTTATTTAACAAGGGATAGCGGCAGGTAGCGAATGGTGAGCGAACGGTAATGACAGTCACCGCCACGAGAACGCCGGCTCCCCTCCGCAATCACACATTTATCAAGCCGATCCTGCTTAGCGACTTACAGAGCGCCAGATAGCGAATCATTCATCATTATTCCAGCCTCAGCCCACAGCGCCAGCGAGCGACCTTGAACAGCGACAGGTATGACCTCTCGCTACCTGGCGCTCTCCAATGCATTTCAATGGAGCAATCTTTAAATATTCATAATTAATTGCTATTGATGTTTTTTTTTTTTTTTTAATGTCAAAAATTCTGTGACCACTTCTGCAATGTTAGATATTTTTTTTAAGGTAAAAAAAAAAAAAAAAATTGTGCAGAATTGATATTACAGGTCTGATATTAATGTATTCATATTACAAAATGTTTTGAAAAACTTGTTTTTTTTTTCCAAAAATATGGTTGTTTGGGGGTTAAAAAACTACTTTTAACCCATCGCCGCCAGCGCTCTGGGGTTTAAACAAGCATTTCACAGCGCGAGAATTTTTTGAGCGTGATTTGTTAATGAATATGCTGGGAGCCGTTCGCTATGGCCATTCGCTGTCATGCGCTCCCATACAGCGCGGAACCTGTCAAACAGCGACTCCTAACCCCGTATTCAACATTACCGCACACCGACTGAGTCGCTGTCAACAACCGAACAACGGCCAAGCACAGCGAATACTAGCGGGCGCTGTGAAAATACCGCTACTGTCGCTCATCTGTCGCTACCTGGCGCTATTAATGAATCGGCCTCCCCGTTTATCATCTACTTGGTCTCCACCCCTGATTTCCCTACTTGGTTCCATGACTTTAGAAGTCTCTGTTGACATATGCTGGGTAGGGTTGGGTTATTTATAAGGGGGAGGAGTACACAGTGACTTTGGCTTGGGCAGTACATAGTCCTGTTTGTTTCAGCTTTTACCCGGCTGCCAGTTACAGGTTTATTACAGTGCCAGCCTCCCCTTTTATTCTACGTCACAGTCCTCTCATAATTCTTTGTGGCTAGTTTGGTACAGGTGATGGATTCTCTACAATGCAGGCTGGATCACTCAAATTGTGAAGTCTACCCACTTCTTATGCATTCAGGTGTGGCTCGCTGTCCCCATGTGACCACCAGCAGCCTGTTACTTTCAGCCAATGGGCTTGCACATTGAACTTAATTAGTTGTCAGTGGTCGTGTAAATGGCAGCCATAGGAGTGAACGCAGATAAATTCCAAGTAGATAACATTAGGGGGGTTTTATTTCTGTCTGTCATTTTCTTTGTTTCATTAATTTTTGTTTAGATTTAATTACATTTTCCTGTTAACAGCTTTGTCTCTTATTTCTATTATATTTGTCTCTTATTTCTAGCCCGTTATCCTTAAAGGAACAAAGCCTGTAGCATTTTGGACACAGCATGACGTGTGTAAGTGGTTAAAGAAGCATTGTCCGAATCAGTATCAACTCTACCAAGAGTCTTTCAAGGAGCACGACATAACAGGTAAGTGTCGCAGTATTTCTTGTTATAGTTTTCCCACATTTTCCTAAAATTTACTGGATGGGTGGTAAGAGGGGGACTTCCTTTGGAATGTAAGATTTTTTTTTTACTCCCAATTTTTTTTATTATCAAATTTTCAATAAAATGTACAGAAAGAAAATGGCTCTTGTTATTAGCTGACAAGTAAAACATTATTATAGCTTTGAAGGGGTTTGTTAAAGCGGAACAAAAGTTTGACTTTCCTGGGTTTTGTTCTGTGCTCCTGGTACATCCCGATTTAGGGATCCCCCACTTACTAAAACTCGCCTTTACATGCATGGGCGGGCTTTCGTATAATCAGAGCCCATTGCCATGTTTACATCCTTCGGCAAAGGGCTCTGATTGAATTCAATAACATAGAAACAGAAGGTTGACGACAGAAGGAGACCATACGGTCCATCTAGTCTGCCCTCATGTATATACTGTATGTTCTCTTTATCTTAGGATAGATGTGTGCTTATCCCAGACATTTTTAAATTCACTGACTGTTGATTTTTCAACTACCTCTGCTGGAAGTTTGTTCCAAGCATCTACTACTCTTTCTGTAAAATAATATTTTCTATCATTGCTCCTGATCTTCCCCCCGACTAGCTTCAGGTTGTGCCCCCTTGTTCTATCATTAAGTTTCTTCTTAAAAACACGTCCCTAATGAACCTTATTCAATCCTTTCACATATATAAAGGTCTCAATAACACCCCGTCTCTCCCTTCTTTCCTCCACACTGTACAGATTAAGTTTAAGCCCTTCCCCCATTTTTGTTGCCAGGCTTTGGATCTGTTACTAGTAGGGATAGGTATGTGGCAGCCCCTCAGAGCCCTTTGCCGAATTATGTTGTCAAAGCAAAGGGCTCTTTGGATGAGAGCTCACGCATGTGCCGCTGAAATGGGAAAAGGTGAATTTTTACGGGTGCCTGGGGGGTTTCACACAGCAGGGCCGCCTAATTCGGGATGCCCCAGGAAAGCGCCAGTAGACGGCCCTGGGTCCAGACGCTGGTGGGTTTTGTTCCACATACTATATCAATATCTGAACATAAACCAAACAGGTATAAGTTTAATAATAATCAATTCAATAAAGCTGCTTAATTCTGAAAAGACTAAGTACATTAAACAGTAAAAAAGAAAAGAAACGAGCAAGAAATGGGAGAAAAGGGGAAAGGGAAGAAAGGAGTGGGACAGGGTCTGGACTTGTACAGGAATCTCCACCTAGCTTAGTGGCAAGAAAAGATGGGGGAAGTATTGCATCTCCCCTCCATTGTAAGATTTATTTTTAATTCACATGCTTGTCAGAAAGTCAACAAACCTAAGTTCTAAGCTAGAATTCCTTTCAGCACATGATGATCATTCAAACACAGAAATGGAAGGTTGAAATGGCGGTTATGCTGCCAAACACTTTGGCATGTGCTGTGGGATCGAATCCAAGGTGTGTACTGTATGTGGATGACCGGTGGGGTTTTACTCTCTTCATCTCAAACCAGGATGGGTTACCAGGGTCCACTTTAAGACACTCTACCATGTAACTCATCGTTGAACCAATTCTATTTGTAGAAGTCTTGCAGAAACTAATACAGTATTCCAGGTTTGCTATAAATAGTGGGATCACAATTATCCTTATGCACGTGGTTATGCCTCTAAGAAGCCAATAATCCCAATTGTCTGATTACGATCACCAATTATTTTGAGACATTAATTTCATATTAATATCATATTAAAGTATTCCAGGATTAATTTATTAAAATTTGTTAAAGTTTTTTAGACAAAATGGTTGTCGACCACGACAACACTTTCCAATTGCTTTCCAATTGCCAGTGCCTCCCCTGCGTATAAACGCACGTTCTGGTATTCTTACCTGCTCCTCGTTCCCCTGATGAAATCAAGGACTGCAATTTGCCACAGGTAGTCACGTGGTAGAGGTTTCCTTGAGTGGGCCAGAATCCTAGAAGAGGACTATAGACCATGTAATCACCAGTCGCCGATCGCAGAGCCTAATTTTGCCAGAGGAATGAAGAGCAGGTTAAAAAAAAACAGGGCATGGGTAGGGTGTATTGGGGGGGGGGGGGGCATAAAGAACCTCGGGCCGGGCAGAGCCTATAACTCACATGTGAAGTATTAAAAAGGAAAAAAAATGGATTTTACTATCCCGGGCTTTATTCCTCTCCACCAGGGTGTCCTGATTGGGGATGCCCTGCTGTGTGAAACTACCTGGACCACCATGTTTGCTTACTGTATCTCACTGGCTATACTATAACTTATGAATGAAGTGGGGACCCTAGACCAGCCCCCAAAGGAACCCTATATAACTGCCGCACACTAATAAGTATACCAATATATGTCCAATCAATATTGAAAAAATATATTTTATAAATTTATTTGATCAGGACTCACATAATACACACCAACAATACATAAAAAACCCATTAAAATACATATAAACACACAAAAACGGAGGTTGGACCCCTCAAATGGCTCTACAATATCCAATAATTGATAAGAAAGATGGGATAATGCTGAACCCACAATAAAAAGGGCACAAAGGGGAATGGTTAGAGAGAATTAAAAATAGGTGCAAAATGTGTGGAAAGTGCTTACTATTAAAATAAATCTACAAACCTACATATCTACTATACTAACTTAGTCTTAAAACTATTACAAACACATGATTGGTCAAAGTGCAAAGCAAAACAATTCTTGCATAACATGATTTACTAAAGTGCAAAAGTGCAAAAAAGTAATCCATAGGGTTGTATTGTATTTGCCCAAATGGTTCAGAGATAATGTAGCCAATAAAGTTTAAATGATACAAAAAAAGTTTTGTTTACATCACCACATCACAAGGCCTCGGGGGTCCCCTCCAACGGCTCGCCACCGACGCGTTGCGTGGCTCTACGCCACTTCGCCAGGGTGTATACTGTGACAGGGGTGGGTATGGATTGAATTCTGAAAAAGGTTTTTTGTTATATGCATTTTTCCATTGGTAGTATATGTCAGTGCTGCAGGATGATCTGTACCCTAACCTGAACTGCTGCCACCTATAATTTGTCCTAGCCTCATTTGTGCCATAACACTCACATATTTGTGCATTTCATTAACTTTAAAGGGATTGACCCATCAAATTTTAAAATTATTTGCCTGATGCAGTGTTAGAAATTGCAAAGCAGTACAAGATTAAAAAAAGGTATTGGCAACCTCTGGCCTAGATGCAGAGTAGTTTATAGGGGAGGGCAAATAGGGCGATCGTCCTGGGTGCCAATTTTATTGTGGGTGCCTTTATTCTGAGTCAAGCCCACTATTAGTGGTGCAGGCCATAAGACCGGCTCCTCATCCCTCCCTCCATATTGGGCTCAGTCATGGGGAGGGGACTCTGCCCATTGCTAAGGTAAAGGCACAGCATGGCACATAGGACAGCAGCAGCACCATAGGATGGGGAAGGAAGGGGCAGATTTATTTCATTCCAGCACTGAGCGCTATTTTGCCTAGAAACTTCCCTGTCTACATGTATCAAATCCACTCTTAGATCTTTTGTATAACCCAAACTTTATTATCAGTACAACATTGAGTGTTTCAAGCAAACACTCTAATAAGCCAGACCCCTCCCATTGTTTGCAACACTGATTGTTTAAATTGGTGTGAAGTTTAAATTGGTGTGAAATTATTTGTTTTTTTCATTACTTGCACA
This sequence comes from Gastrophryne carolinensis, assembly GCA_027917425.1. NCBI lineage: Eukaryota > Metazoa > Chordata > Amphibia > Anura > Microhylidae > Gastrophryne > Gastrophryne carolinensis. Next base: position 403,159,934 of record CM051239.1, on the reverse strand, counting down.
GCTGCTGAACCCTTTGGTTGTTGTGCTTTGAGATGCTCATGTACCATCTGCTGGGCTTTTTACAAGCACCTCCTTAGCTCATCTGGATCTCATCATCAATCCCATACTTCAAATCGGATTTAGGGGAGTTCATGCACTTGACATAAATTGGTAGCTCTTCTTCTATACGTGGGCTTACAGTATCCCCTCGATTCAAAGAGCAAAAGTTAATTGATTTCGTATCGAGAATCGTAAGTTTGGGTGGGTGTTAGTCATTTTTTCCTGTTTTTTTGGCCATTTACGACTCGCACGAGCCTACGTACAAATGCGTATATGCTCTTACGATCAGCGGAAGTTCGTTCCTAAATTTTAGGATCAAAACGTAAAACTTAGGATCAAATCCTAAAACTTACGATCAAAACGTAAAACTTAGGTTAATTGGATGTGTTTAGGTGTGATTCAGAGAAACCTCTAAACGCGTTTTAAAAGAAAGCCACAGCCGACACCTTTTAGCAGCCGGATTGCTGTTCTGGAACAGGTTTTTTGGCTATGTGGAGGAGTCTGCGCGTCTTGAGCTGCAATGAACTGCATGTATCCGCATGGCCGAGGCCATAAATTGTATGGCAATGCATACCTGATTCATGTATGCCTTATAAAAGCATTTTAATGTGGACCTTAATTAGTCCTTTGCATGTAAACCTTTATTTTGCAATATATTTGCGTTAATTAAAGAAACTTATGTCCTTTGTTATTTATTTTAAAATTGAGGTACTAGAATAATATTTTTAGATTGCATTTATTGGTGTAGTTGTTTACCTTTGCTTTGTTTAATTATTTAAGCACATCTTTGGTCAGATGCATCACACTTACTGAGGAGAGGAGAGCGGGATAAAGTGCAGGATGTGGGTTACTGCTGTATTTTGCACAGACACAGCAGAGCTGGGGGCATGGAAAGGTCAGAAATCAAAGAATCCAGAGCAACACAGTCACAAGGCCCTTTCTGTTTGCAGGCTGCCCGATAATACCTGAGCCACCATCTTGGCTGTTTCTAGGCTCATAACATGCAGAAGTTGCTGGGTGTTTTTTAATATTTGTGAGCAATCTGTATGTAGAGGGTGTGGGTAACCACACTAAAAATTTAAAGTTGTACCATTAGAAGCATAAATATTAAAATTAAATCCACAAGTAAAAAATGCAAGTTAACTAAAAATTAAACAAAGTAAGATTTACTTATGCAAATGCATTCATTAATGGTTGGTTACTACCAAATGAATGAAATAAAGAAAAATAAAAGACCAAATATTTAGAATGCACTTTAATGAGGTAAGTTTGTAGTGCGGAGCCGCAAGATCAGAAGGATTTACGTCCAGACAAAAAAGGAAAAAGGGCAAAACCAATGTTGCAACCTGAGAAATGAAACGGAAAATTCAGGATGGAAACTGACATAGGTCTGATTCCCGAACTGCCATACGAACGGACGTATATTTTAGGATAGAAACGTATTTGCTTATTGAATCACTCGCAAGTTCATACGAACGCACGAGCGTTCGGGAAAAATAGGATGATCGTGACCCAAATCCAAGCTGTTACATGTTTCTTTGAATCAACCCATATGTCTTCATAAGAAGGCCACCCAACCAGTACCGTATATACTCGAGTATAAGCCGAGTTTCTCAGCCCACTTTTTGGGCTGAAAAAAGCCGCCTCGGCTTATACTCGAGTCAGTGAAATGGAGGAGAAAAGGTAGGAGAAGCTAAGGTGCGCGCGCGCGTGGCCGCGCACCCTCGCCTGCCCCCCCCCGCGCAGCCCCCCCGCGCAGCCCCGGTCGCCGTCGGCAGTGAAGATGCTGGAGCAGTGCGGGGCATGTGGTCCTCTTGTGTCCCCCTCATCAGGTAGGTGTATGTGCTGGTGTCTTCTGAATTAATAGTTCCCGGTGCCTGCGGGCGCAAAGAGACTTCCTGGCGTGCGGGGGGAGGGATGAAAAAACTTACAGCTGGCGTGCAGGAGTGAAGGCAGCCGACATCGCTGCTGTCAATCTGCGAGCAGGGGGCGGGGCAGTCGTCCACTAAGAGCAAGTCTGCTCTTAGCATTACCCGGGTGGTGAACAGCGTTCCCTGGAAGCTGCTTGGCTGCGCGTCCGCGCTTTTTGTCCCCAACATTCACTCAGCAAAGAGGTTGGAACGCCCAGGGACGCAACGAATGGGAGACAGGAAAGGGGAGAAGGATGCACACCAATGCTGGCTGTGTGCTCCTCTGCCCCTACAGGCGAGGGCGGGATTTTTATGTTAAAATGGCAGCAGGTAAAGCTTCTTTAGTGATAGCGCTGCCACAGCTCTGTGTACTGTTATTGCATACCTCCCAAGTTTTCCTGATTTGGAGGGACTGTCCCTCTTTTGAGTCCATGTTCCCCTGTTTACCGGTAGCTGCTGCATTTCCCACCCTAGGCTTATACTCGACTCAAAAACTTTTCCAGTTTTTTGTGGTAAAATTAGGTGCCTCGGCTTATATTCGGGTCGACCTATACTCGAGTATATACAGTAATTGAATATTTGTTAGGTATAAAATAATCTGCCTCAAAACAACCTCTCAACATTATTTGCTCACATCTAGTATTAAAATATAGAAAAAGGAGTGTGGAATGTATGTTCTCATTATATTAAAAAATAAATTCATAAGTGTATATATTCTAATAACATTCCCATTGGTTGGGTGTATTTTTCTAATTGAGTTTTTATTTTTAAGAGTCCCTAAGAAAATGTCCTCACTAAATTGCCTAACTCAATGTCCTTTAAAACTTTGTTGTATTGGAAACATATGAAAGCAGAATTTTCTTTTGCCCTGAAACAATATGGAACCTGACCTTGAGTGTGGCACCTTTGAATTATGGCTGTATTATTTTATTTTACAGCACCATTCACCTTTACAGAGTGTTGTAGTGAAAAAAAGTACAGTCTATGGAAGATACAGTGACTTACATTTCCGACACAAAGCTGGAAAAGCTTTAAAGGAAATAAATAACCTAGAGTACAGCTTGAAAGTAAAGCAAAAACAGCTTTTATTTTTAACAGTCTTTGCCACCTAGACTTCTGCTATACTTTTTGGTGGTGGAGGTGGTCTCCCTTATCTGCAAGGTCATGTTCTATTCCTTCAGGTACAAATTCTTCAAGTTGCACCCCCTCCCCCCCACTCGGCTGCACAATCAAATTGCAAACTCTGTATTTAATGATTTACACTGAATATTAGAAATTGGATTACAATGCTTTCTTAATTTCTTTTTTTAATTTTTCAACATTACATTGGGATTTGAAATCACTTCATAAGCCCTAAATAAATGGTGGAAGTAACTTTGACTAGGGTAGCCAAATGCTTTATCATCTAATTAGTGACTCTCATGAGTGGGTGAACAAAATTCCCACCTTCCCTATCTACGCTCAGGCAAAACCACAGCCAGGGTAATGGGCTGTAATGCTATGATATGTTTAGATATATTTTGTTCCCAAAGAAATTGTAAAAAATCGAATACAATCAAAATTGCACTGTATATAGGGTGACCCTTTTGTTTAGCCAGCATGATAGGAAACCTTCTTTTTTTCTGAAGAGGGGCTTGGTAGCTTTCGACCTGTGTTTTAGTTTCATGTGTGCATTCGTATGCAAACTAAGCTGGCCAGCAGAAAATGATCTGTGATAGTTTTATCTCAGCCAATCGGAGAATCTCCTGGGTTAGTTTGTCTGGTCCATCAGAGATCACCTGTGCTATTTCAAATGGAAACAAAGAGGTCAGCCTGGCAAAGAAGAGCTGGGATGGTGAGAGATAGAGGATTTCAATTGGGCAGCCGAAGGACACACAAGAAGTGTTTTGAACAGAGAAGGACAACGGATTTGCTTTAAGATAGATAGACATGCTTTGTGGACTGGAATACAGCAGACATCTTGTTTGGAGATTGGATGAGGCCTACTGATTTCTGCCTGGGCTAGATTAGGCTTTCTGAGTTGTAACGTTTTTGTGTTCGTACATTTTTGGCAAGCAAGGTATGAAAAAATTAAGTGCATCGACTAGCTATTCCTTGGGAGTTACTGACAAATGAACTTATTAGACAGCATGGTGTAATTTTAGAGATATACATATATTTGAGCTTTTAAGTTGCCTTATACATTTAACCCTTACAGTGGCAGCTACGTGAGACTCACGTAGCTGAATTTAGAGCTCCATTAAAACAATTTTTTAAAAGATACAGACTTACTTGACCCCTCGTTTGAAAGTGCCAGCGATTCTCTTCAATCATCACCTGATTGATTTCCGCCCCCGGGCCTCTGATCTTCAGGACGGGGCCCAGAATAGCCCCACCTCCCACTGCACCATCTGAAAGAAAAAAAAATAAATAAAAATGACACAAACTCACCTGACAGCCCGATCGCTCTCCCCGGGTCTTCTCTTCACCAGGGGGGGCTCCGATCCCCCCCTGGACTTACCACGCTTCGGGTGAGGACCCAGCAACGGGCCCTCATGGTCCTCTTCGGCCGGTGCTGGCCCCGCCCCTAGCCCTGCCCACTTGTAGGAGGAGTGGGATGACATCATCCCGCTCCTCGTATACCGGCACCCGGCTCCGATCTGTCACTTGTCGGTAGTGATTGGAGCAAGGAGGGTGAGAGGCAGGGAGGCTCTGATCTCCCTGCCTCCCACCCTCCCTTCTCCGATCACTACCGACAAGTGTCATCTGCAGCGGCGCGGGACACGGGATCAGAGGTAAGTATAAGTGAAAAAAGAATAAATAAAGAATTTTGTGTCTGTGTCTTTTTTTTACTTAACCCTTTGTGAACTGGTAAGGGGTCCATGAGACCCCTTATACCAGTTCACAAGGCTCTGGGGCTAGCGGGTGACTTGCCAAAACCCCCAGCCCCCCATTACCTGCCTCCCCAATGGCCGGGGGGGCAGAAGGACCCAGGCCACTTAGTGGCTATGTGGGCTCGTAGCCTGCAGGGCCAGGGGCCACCAACACTGGCCCCTGTGCCCTGTTCTACAAGCCCCCATAGCTGGTCCGGGTCTGTAATGCTAGGTAAGAGGGACCCTACGTCATTTTTTGGGGGGATTTTAAGGGTTTTTAACCCTTTAAATTCCCCCAAAAAATGAGGTCCCCCTCCCCCCCTTAGTAAACCCCTTACAACTATGCAATCATATTGCATAGTTGTATCCTATCTGAAATCTCCTAAACTGCTGTTTCAGTTTGGGGGAGTTTCCTGGGCAGGAAAGGGTCTATACCAATACATATGTGGTACCGTTGTAACCGGGAGAAATAGGGCTTTCACACGCAATAATATTTTATCAACAAACTTACATTTTTATCACAAAAAGAAAACACTACAAATTGTAAAAAATGGATTTTTTTTATTTTTTTGCACATATTTCACCCAAAAGTATTAAGAATACACAAAAAAAAGGCCAAATAAGACATTTCATGTTGAAGCACAGACAATATATAATTTTCCTGGAAAATCCCTGGAAATCCCTTCAAAAATCAAGGTTGAACATGTGTAGTGCAAAAACGTGAAAAGTAGTCTGGCAACAGAGTGTGACAAAAAATCTAGGTAGGCCGGCACTTAAAGGGTTAAGGGCTGCAAATATACTTGTGAACTTTTTTAACAAAATGTACACCCTAGCAGAACAGCTTAGTTGCATGAGCAGGAAACGACTCTGTTGAACTTGGCTTTAATAAACCATAAATAGCTGAAAACCATTACATTCTTTGGTACATTGCATTTTGGTGCTTGGAAATTTCCTGGAGTTTGGTGCTTGGAAGTCCTGCAGTTCTCTGAAACCAATAGAAGTGCAAGTTACAACACACATTCATGCACCGTAATGCGCTTAATCTCTTACACTAATTGCATTAAAATACACTACTAACAGCTATCCAGGGATATGCGTGTTATCAATATGCTCTCAATTTGGAATCTGATTTCAGAAGAACTATGGATTTACAGGGTTGGGGGTACAAAAGCTTCAGTTAATACTTATGCTATGAAAACTAATATAAAAGTTACCATTCTATTCACCACTCTGCTTTAGGAGGTGTGGTGAAACTGGTTCTTGGTGTCTTGCCCTAAACTAACCAAATGTTGGTCTAAGATATATAGCCTGGTTACAGAGGTTGCTCAAAGGTGACTCCATAGGGATGAGTGACCTCAAAACAGGTGATCGCTGCAATTTGGAAATTGCCAATTACTCCATTTAGCATAAGTAAGTAATTTTTGGGTGATCAATGCGATGATGTTCGTGAAGGTCTCAGCTATGTTAAATGATAAACGTTCAAATAGTATGGGAACCTTGGACTGATGAATTTAAACAAATATACACAAGCGGTTGTTAAATATATAACATTTGGTGGTAGTGGGTTTGTGCAGATGGAGAACGTTATTTTTCTTTTTCCTGCTCTTTTGCTATTTTTACTTTTTTCCCTGATTTATCTTTTATATTCTTTGGGATAGGGCAGTGGTGCGCATCCTTAAGGCGAACGTGGGCCACCTAAATGATTTGGGACCTGGTCACGGGTCACAATAAATAGGTTCAGAATGTTTTCATTTGATACCCACTGTCCCCACAAACTTCAATTCTATGTCCTTCCACCACACCCCTGTATTCATATGTAACATGCTAGCAATATACATGGCGATTGGCTTACCTGTGTCCGTCATTTACAGCCATCCCTCATCAGTCCCACATCTTAACCTTGTTTCAAATGCTCAATCCATCTAAGCTTGCTCCAATGCTAAGCAATTATTATAGAAATACTATTTTATAAGTTTACCAAATTACTCTGCCAAAGATTTCACCAGGCCATCTCTGTCAGCTCCTGACACCTCACCTCCAGACACCGACTGTAAGAGAAATAGTTGGTGTCTTGTTAACATCTTAGAGGCCGATTCATTAATAGCGGCAGGTAGCGACAGTTGAGCGACTGTAGCAGTATTTTCACAGCGCCCGCTAGTAGTCGCTGTGCTTGGCCGTTGTGTGCAGTAATGTTGAATACGGGGTGACAAGTCGCTATCTGACATGTTCCGCGATGTATGGGTGCGCATGATAGAAACTGGTCAGAGCGACCGGCTCCCACCACATTCATCAAAAAATCACGCTCCAAAAATTCTTGCGCTGTGAAATGTATGTTTAAACCCCAGAGCGCTGGCGGCGATGGGTTAAAAGTAGTTTTTTAACCCCCAAACCACCATATTTTTGGAAACCAAAAAAACAAGTATTTTAAATAATTTAGTAATATGAATACATTAATATCAGACCTGTAATATCAATTCTGCACAAATTTTTTTTTTTTTTTTTTTTTACCTTAAAAAAAATATATAACATGGCAGAAGTGGTCACAGAATTTTTCACATTTAAAAAAAAAAAAAAAAAATTATTATGAATTAATTATGAATATTTAAAGATTGTTCCATTGAAATGCATTGGAGAGCGCCAGGTAGCGAGAGGTCATACCTGTCGCTGTTCAAGGTCGGACGCTGGCGCTGTGGGCTGAGGCTGGAATAATGATGAATGATTCGCTATCTGGCGCTATCTCAGTCGCTAAGCAGGATCGGCTTGATAAATGTGTGATTGTGGTGGGGAGCCGGCGTTCTCGTGGCGGTGCCCGTCATTACCGGTCGCTCACCAGGCGCTACCTATCCCTTGTTAAATAAGGGCCTTAGTTCTCCAATGTCGTCTATACGCGAGGTCCCACCTATCTCCTGTCTTAATGATTACCGTATGAGGCTCTGTCTGTGACTGACACATGCCAATATGGACACAACCCCATCACAGACATCAGAACCTGCCATCTCCCTATTTTCTGCTCATCCATGAAGGATGTCTTCCGGCTCTCTGTCATTTTCTCTGGCTTTGATGGCGACTAGCGTGCCGCCATCTTTTTGGCAGGTTTCTTACTCTTCCCTTCTCACGGAAGCAGGGTCACTTCCTGCCCGGTGCGCCACTTCCGGTTCTGGATGGCAGGCTTGCAAATGGCATCACAGGTCGGAGCCAACACGAGCGCTGCCTTTGTCGCTATTTTCCCAGGCTGGAGACTTCTCTCCCTTACTAAAAATATGACACCATCCAAGATAGTGCACCTCTTGAAAAAGGTCCAGCAAATGTCGAGGGTTACTGTGTTTTCATCCTGGTGTTTCAGCCTGTAAGCTCTCTCCTCTTTTCTCTGGAACTGATTGATTTTTTGTTCTCTTTATTCATCAATGTGACTATGCTTATAATGTTGCTCTGGAGATGGTGTCTGGTTGTTCATATGTTCATCTTCCCTGCTTTCTGTTAACTCTTACTTGGACTTATACTACCCATAAGGAACCCACTCTGCAATGTTCCACTGAGGAGGCAGTGTAGGTCTACATAATTGTGTAGGCGACTATGTAGCAATCCCCACATGCCAGCAGTGTTTAAGAGGTGAGTGAGGTGGAGGTACCTCTACAAGGCAGTTGTTTAGCTGCAGCAGTAGCAGGGTGTGGTAGATGAAAATCTCTTACTGGCAATACTACCGTTACCAAGAAGCATGGAGATGATTTGCTTCTCTGATCAGCCAGTGTCTTAAAATAAGAATAAGAATAGATATGCCACCATGCCTTGTGTTTTTTTCTCTGCCCTTACATAAATAACTGCAATATTGCTAAATGGATAATAAACTATTACATAAACACTTTTTATACTGAAATAATCAAACACAATTTCTAATTCCTGCTGGGGGCAGCAAATGAGATAAAAATGGTTTATGTGCATATTTAGGCATTTCATGAACTTTAAATTGTTGTTTTGTGTGTGTTTTTTAACACAATTTAGGTGACTAACAACCTCTATGTACCTACCAGACATTACTTGATGAAAAAGGGGTTTGCAACCCCTGCTTTAGTCTAGACCATCTAAAACATGTTTTAGTTTTCACCTTTTCTTGGTTAAACCTGATGGAGTGATGTCTATTTGGAACATATTTAACTATATAAATCAAGAAAACTTCAAGTAAAAAAACACATTTTAATGCTAAAAACAGATCACTCCAGCAGGGTTTCCTTTTTACGTAGCCGACCCATTCCATCGGCGTTACTCTTCTATGCTCCTGCACTGTAACGCAGCGTTTTCTTACTGAGGTTAAATCTGGCAAACTGTCAGCACTAAATAAAGAACGAAAGAAAATCACGCTGATGGAATGGGGTTAACATCTGCTTCTAAGTTTGAAATAGTGGCCTCTCTCCCCTCGGACCACCTATGAAAAATAAACTCTCAGAAACATCAGAGTGCTAATAAAGAGCACTTGTACAGTAGGATGGGTGTTATGCATATCCCCTATTGCATGAGACTACAAACACAAAGACACCTGAAACAGGTATATCTAAACCTGCAAATACTAGCAAAGTCACAAGTGCAATGGGCCCTCACCTGCAGCTGAATGACTATTTGAAGGACAAGAAAGGCAACATGCCCCACTTCCTCACCAGGGCCCCTGGAAAAAATGCCCAAATATGTTTCCACAAGTGGAGGACCATGACTGTGTAATATATGTAAGCCATGTGCAAGAACAGTTCTGCGCATGTCATGCTCCCCAGCTAATATTTGCACCTAGTCTGACACTACCCCAGAGCATCCAGATTTAATGATTCTGCTTGAAGTTGCATAGGAATCCTGATGACAAGCTTCCAATACTCAACCTTTCTGTGGTCCACTGGTACAGCAACTGCTGCCTTTCCTCTGACCAATCGGATTAACCATGAGGGTGTGCAAGTCAAGATTTGCCACTTTAAGTTGTCAATTTGATCAAAACTGGAGGCACTACCAATACTATACTATACTACCTGGTAGTTCATGGCGCAAGAGGTGTACACCCATGGTAAGCTGCCTACCATTGTTCTTCATTGATTAGCACTGAGGTTAAGGCATTGTGGCAAAATAGGAACATAGAAACATTAAAAGGATGGTGGAAGAAAAAGGAGATGTAATGGGGGAGCAGGGTCAAACTGGGAAACACAAAGGGAACATATGTAAGATGAAGACACAAAGTGTAAAGAAAAGGTCATGGCACTGTAAATATGGGTGTTTAAGAAACACAGATGGGATTGGAGAGGTAGGGTAAGCTCCCCAGTAAAATACGCTCCCCAGTATTATCCTCCGCTGGCTGCTGACACTCAGGACTGGAATTAATCATGGCTGCTCCTCTTATAGTGCTGCTAGGCTCCAGCTCCAAAGATTATCTTTGCTCAGGGTGTATTTTCTTGGTTAGGAATACATAATGTGCCAAAGTAGGTCATCATCCTGAACTGAAAAAGTCCAGGGAGATTCATGGGAGAAATAACTAAAGAAATACAGATGTTTTATGATGTCACTTTTGGGAAAAGCACAGTTTTTGGTTTAGTACAGACTTTCGGAATTAGCAGTTGTCTTGAAATTATATACGGAGGTATTTGCCAGAAACAGGTGGAGCCAAGGAAGATTTTACAGATTTCATGAGGATTGAATACACAAATAATCTACAAATTACTAATATTCTAAAATGTGCAGAAACTCATTTGTTTGGTATATGTAATATATGAAGGCAGGAAGCATAACCATATTCAAGCTGCCCTTTTTGTTTTTAGTGGTCTTGCGGTATAATGTAATATTTGCAAGGAGTTAACTGAGGGGGCACCAGCAATGAAGATGCCACCCTCCCTCCCCCTGATGCGGAACAACACCAAGTGTTTAAAAAATGGGTGCTGATCCTGTTAAATGTCCCTGTCTGCATTTTAAAAATTAGTAACCTGCAAGCTGGATCGGTCAGGTTGAGATGCTCCCCTCCCAGCCTCAGTGTGCATCCCTGCTGTTAGATGCCACCCTACCCTGGCGCTGAGGCAGGGCAGGGGGTTAGAAAGAAAACCTGATCCTCAGGTCAGCATATTTTTCCTAGTCTCTGTGCGGCCGCCACTGAGATTGACACAAATCGGCATCCCCTGGGTCCGCACGTGCTCCCGCCACCCATTTACTTGAATGGGTGGGTGGAAGCACAAATGGAGCCCTGGGGGATGTGGCTCTGTGCTTTCAAACAAGAAGGTGGAACCCAGGATCCAGAGCACCAACAGCGCAAGCCCCTGGATAAGGTAAGGATTTTTTTTTTCTTTCCAACCCTTCTGTCCTGCCTTAGCGCCAGTGTAGGGTGGCAGGCTGAACACAGTACAACACATGAGCATCAACTGCAGATGTGCTATCATTGGTGCACTCTCAGAGGCACACCAGAGGCTGGATCTATGGTAGTAGCACCACGATTAATAGTCTGGCTCTGAATCACCCCCAAGGTAGACAATAAAAGTGAATGGCAATTTTCTCTCCTAAAAAGCAAGTGAGTTTTCTCACCCGTGTCTAAATCAACCTCAATAGCTTGTTAATCTTTCTCCTCTCTCTCTCGCTCTCTCTTTTTCTCTCCTCTTTCCAAGCTTCTCTCCAACATTAACTTATATTCCCTCAGATGGATAAACTTCAATACTGTCCATAAACTTTACCAGATCATCTCCTAGTCCTTCCCAAGCATGTGCAGCAAACATTCTGGCCACATGTTAAGTATGACTCAGGGCACCTGATTCACTAGTTCTTATCAGTTCTTGTTTTTCTCCATTTTCCCTCCAAAGCCATCAGTGAACTTTGGTTGACACTAGACCATAATGCGATATTACTACTGCCATTTAGACTTGAATTCCTATTATAAACACTACTTATGAATCTCCATAGCAATGTAGGGGATATCTATTTACTCTACCAATGTATTAGTTTCCCTTAAGCCTATTCCTCAGAGAGGTTTCTAATTTTTAGCTGAAACTGTAGGCCATTACCTATTCAGCTCCTCACATCTGGCTCAAGTTTAAATTTACTTTAGAGCAAGCAAAGAAGTTTGCTTTGTGTTTAAAGTACTGTAACCTCAGAAAAACACTATATATATATATATATATATATATATATATATATATATATATAATTAATTTAATAACAATTAATTTTTCTTTTTTTTGTTTCAAATGAGGCCCCACCACTCCAGCAATTTTGCACAAATGCCCTGAATTTGTCTGGAAAAACTCTTGGAAAAGTCCAGTCTGTTGATTCCAATAGGGGCCTAAAGCCTCAGTAAAGCCTCTAACTTCCACTCTGAGCTTTCTCAGTTGCAGATTCACCATTATACTGAGCACTTTGCTCTGCGGTGGCAACCCCACTCTGCCGGGGTTCTTAAAGTAGAAGAAGTGGGGCTGCATTTGACTATCATGGGATCCTGGGACTAGTATGTAGCCTATTCAGTAGGGATACACACTGTGGGGCACCGTAAATTTACAACATGCCAAGTAGATTTTGGTCCAATTTAACTTGTAGCATATGATTATTCCTCAATAATTGTGGGCCTTTCGAACCAACCTGCTGGTTTTTGTTGGAGTCAGTGACTAATAAGATTTAGGCACTGAGTTTTCAGGTACATGTAGGGTTTTAGACTGGACATGTGTATACATGTTATGTTAGAACTAGTAGCAATTCTAAAAGGGTGCGCCAAGAAATTAAAATGGAGGATATGCAGCCATTGATAAGGCTGTATATTTCAGTTGGACGGAAATCTAGCCACAGAGGGATGTGTAAAGTCAGCTGCCAACATCTACTGACAGCTGTTTGGCACACATACCAGGCATGTTGTCAGACCTTCTCCATGTGATGAAGATTCTACTAACCAGAAGGCTGGAACAAGGTTTATTTCCAAGAGGCAACCAATCTTGTTGCGTGACCACTGCTGGCAACAATATTCTAAACCTCTCTACTTACTACATTAGAGCATTTGTGTGGTGGTTGGAAGGTTTAAGCTTTGGTGGCTAGTTTTTTGGACTAGATGACTGGCTTAAAAATCAGACAGGAATCTTCCCGTTGCATGCCAATTAAATGGAAATAAGAAGTATCCCAAGCCTCTACACTTCTGTGGTGGATGTCTGAGCTTGGTGGCTAGTGTTATAATTGCCCTGTTTTTTGGGGGAGCAGTCTGTCCTTTTGTTTATTCATTGATCACATACAACTACCGTATTTTTCGCCCTATAAGACGCACCTGCCCATAAGACACACCTAGGATTTGGGGGAGAAAAATAAGAAAAAAAAATATTTTAAACCAAAAACGCACCATTACAGACAGTGTGGCATTCCCCTTTCCCATTGGCCGTGTGGGATGCCCCTATTCCATAGACAGTGTAGCATGCCCCCATCCCATTCCCCTTATACCCAGTGTGGCATCCCCCTCCCATTCCCATATAGGCAGTGTACACCCCATTATCATAAGCAGTGTGGCATTCCCCCCTCCTATTCTCCATATAGGCAGTGTGCCCCCCCATTCCCATTGGCTGTGTGGCATCCCCCTCCCCCCATTAGTATAGGCTGTGTGGCATCCCCCTCTCCCCCCATAGGCTGCGTGGCATCCCTCTCTCCCCCCATTTGTATAGGCGGTGTGGCATCCCCCTCTCCCCCCATAGGCTGTGTAGCATCCCCTCTCCCCCCCTTTGTATAGGCTGCGTGGCATCCCCCTCTCCCCCCATAGGCTGTGTGGCATCCCCTCTCCCCCCAATTCCCATAGGCTGTGTGGCATCCCCTTCTTCCCCCATAGGCTGTGTGGCATCCCCCCTCCCCCCAATTCCCATAGGCTGTGGGGCATCCCCTCTCCCCCCAATTCCCATAGGCTGTGTCGCATCCCCCTCCCCCCATTAGTATAGGCTGTGTGGCATCCCCCTCTCCCCCCATAGGCTGTGTGGCATCCCCTCTCCCCCCATTTGTATAGGCTGTGTGGCATCCCCCCATAGGCTGTGTGGCATCCGCCCTCCCCCCAATTCCCGTAGGCTGTGTGGCATCCCCCCCCTCCCCCAATTCCCATAGGCCGTGTGGCACCCCCCTGCGCGGCTTAAGTAAAAAAAAAAAAAGTTAAACTCACCTCCACTGACACCGCTCCGCTGAGCGGTCGGCTCCGTGAATGGGGTGGGCGTGGCCTGCGCCACGTCGGCACAGGCCATGCCCACCCCATTCACGGAGCTGGCCGTAAGAAGCAGCGGCGGGGGCTCTGTCCCGGCCCCACCGCTGCGATCGCTGTCTTTTACAGGCAGCGCCGACAGCGGCGGGGCCAGAGACAGCGCTCCCGCCGCTCCTCCGGCTGCTGCTTCTTCCTGGGCACATGCGAGCACCCAGGTCAGGGCAGCAGGTGGGCGTGGCCTGCACCGACTTAGTGCAGGCCGCGCCCACCCGCTGCCCTGACCTGGGTGCTCGCATGTGCCCCAGGCGGAAGAAGCAGCAGGCGGAGGAGCGACGGGAGCGCTGTCTCTGGCCCCGCCGCTGTCGTCGCTGCCTGTAAAAGACAGCGATCGCAGCGGTGGGGCCGGGACAGAGCCCCTGCCGCTCCTCTGGGCTCCCGCTGTGTAACAGGCAACGCGGGAGCGCCGGGAACGGGTGAGTTTTTTTTTTTATTTACGGTAAGTATTGATTATTTAATTTAATAAAGTGAAGACACATGGAATGACATTGTTTTAACACTGGGACATTAACACTTTAGTGCCAGATCTGTAATGACAATTCTGCATAAAAATATAAAAAGTCAAAAAAGTTTCTAAAAGTGTTTGTTTGCAGCCAGAAAACAATTGTCAAACGCTGTTTAAACACAAGCAAATGAAAGCCCATTGAAATATATGGGAGAGTGACAGTGAGCGAAAGGTAATACCTGGTGCTCTGGAAGCTTGAGTCGCTCACCAGATTCACTTTCACAAATGTGGTTTTGCCTACTGCACCCGGCTTTCACCAGGCGCTGCCTGCCGCTACGAGGCGCTACCTGGCGCCATCCCTTCTTAAATAACCCCCTTAGTGTAGGACCAAAAGGCAAGACGACTTAAATGCATAACCTACCTAGGGAATCCCCGCACACTTGGTGGATCGCTCTTAGGCCCTTATTTATGAAGGAATAGCGACAGGTAGCGACTGGTGAGCGGCCGGTAATGACGCTTAGCGACTGAGATAGCGTCATATAGCCACTTATTCATCATTATTCCAGCCTCAGCCCACAGCACCAGCGTCCGAACTTGAACAGCGACAGGTATGACCTCTCGCTACCTGGCGCTCTCCAATGCATTTCAATGGAACAATCTTTAAATATTCATAATTTATTGTTATGATTTTTTTTTTTTTTTAAATGTGAAAAATTCTGTGACCACTTCTGCCATTTTAGATAATTTTTTTTAAGGTAAAAAAACTAAAAAAAAAATTGTACAGAATTGATATTACAGGTCTGATATTAATGTATTCATATTACTAAATTATTTAAAAAACTTGTTTTTTTTTGGTTTCCAAAAATATGGTTGTTTGAGGGTTAAAAAACTACTTTGAACCCATCGCCGCCAGTGCTCTGGGGTTTAAACATGCATTTCACAGCGCGAGAATTTTTTGAGCGTGATTTTTTGATGAATATGGTGGGAGCCGGTCGCTAGGGCCAGTCGCTATCATGCGCTCCCATACAGCGCGGAACCTGTCAAATAGCGACTCCTCACCCAATATTCAACATTACGGCAAACCGACTGAGTCGCTATAAACTACCGAACAACGGCCAAGCACAGCGACTACTAGTGGGCGCTCTGAAAATGCCGCTACAGTCGCTCAACTGTCGCTACCTGCCGCTATTAATGAATCGGCCTCTTAGTTGCATCTTATGAGTTTCCACTCAGATGCCATCAGAGATGGATGCTGATACGTTCACCAGGAGCTCAAAAATGAGAATTTGGCAACCCACAGGACTACGAAGGATCGAGCAAGAGGGCAACACAGTAAGTGTAGTATATTTTTCAATCTTGCCCAGACTGTCCCTTAAAGCTGGTCCCACCTACATACTCTACCAGAATTTGGTAAAGGTGTAGACCTCTTTGAAATGGCAGAATGGAAACATTTTGACTCCCTTAGATGGGCTGCTACCGTTTTTTCACCTACAGTGAGGGTGACCCTATCAGTCAGACATGTGCGACATGGAAATGCTGCTCTAAGCACCATGAGCAGCTCGCAATCTGATGAGCAATTATTTCTTACAATGCCCAATGTGTCATTTGTCAAATTGCAACTTGTTAATAAGCTGCCAGTTACGTGTAACTATTTTTGTACAGGTACAGTGTCTCTTTGACACGTTTTCTTTAACTTTGGATATCTTAGTGTACATTTGGACGGATCTGTCATCTGGTTAAACCGGACCTTCACCATGATTTATTGAAAAGCCCAAACCCTTAAAAAACAATTCCCCAGCATATAAAATTAATATACTTTAAGTTCTTAGTCACTTATTTATTATTCTTTCCCCCACTGGGCTGCAACTCTGTTCAGGACTTTAGGATACGGGCGCCGCCATCTTGACTCTGCTCAGACAGAGCAGAGTTGGGGTCAGGAAAAGGTCAGCAATCCCAGGATGCAGGGCAGCACAGTCAGAAGGCACTTCCTGTTTGCAGGCTGCTTGATGTCCCATGAGCCGCCATCTTGAATGTTTAAAGGCTCATAACATGCAGTAGATGCAGGTAGGATGATTTTTTATGTGAGCAATCTGTATGTACAGGGTTGGGGAAACATATAAGATAGGCTCTTTTTCAGAGAGAAGGACCGCTTTAAGCAATGTGATAAATGACTGTGTGATATTGGTATTTACCTGTTATTTTCCACTGGGCCAGCTTGATATACTGTGTGCTTTTGACATGTCACTTGGAATGACAATGTGAATAACATTTTCAAGTCTGATTTATCAATATCATTATCCTTAGTTAGGATATTATCCTTGTTTGTTACCTTTTTTAAGTTTAGCTTGGCGTGGGCTTTTTTAAAGCCTTCACTAACTAAATTATTTTCCTATAAAGTAGGACTAAAGTAAAAAGGATGCTCCTTGCAGCCCTTCCCCCCTCAACCGTCCTCACTGAATATGGCCGGGCGGATGGAGGATGCCCTGCTCCACATTTCTGCTCTAGATACTGCCGATCGCTGCGCCATGTAACCGCCAGAGAGGCTTGTGGGGTGGCCACACAGAACTGCTCATGCCATTATTATTATTGTTTATTTATATAACGCCATCTTCTTCCATAGCGCTGTACAAGGTATAATTTCAGACAGCCATGAGCCTCACTTGCAACCTGTAGTCACATGGGCCTGCGAAGGAATGTGGAATTAGGTAAGTAAGCAGGCGCCAGCAGGATTCAGGCTGCATTAGGCGTATGTGGCGCAGGTCGTTCCACAATTATAAGGCGGTGCTCTACAATGCCTTAACCTACTATGTGTCAGGGGGTATGTCTGGGGTTTCAATGCTCTAACTTGTCATGAAACTGGACAGTCAATGCCCTAACCTTCTATTAACCTGGGGAGTCAATGCCCCTACCTGCCATAAACTTGGGGAATCAATGCCCCAACCTGCCATGAACCTGGGGAGTCAATTCTCTAACCTGCCATGATCCTGGGGAGTCAAGACGCTAACCTGCCTAGAAAATGGGGGAGTCATTGCCCTTTAGCTGCCTTGAACCTGTGGAGATAATGTCCTTAGCTGCCATGAACCTGGGAAGACAATGTCCTTAGCTGTCATGAACCTGGGGAGAATATACTCTTAGCTTCCATGATCCTGGGGGAGACAATTACCTAACCTGCCTTGAACCTGGGGGAGACAATGCCCTAAGCTGCCATGAACATAAGGAGTCAATTCCCTCATCCGCCATGAGCCTGGGGGGGATCAGACGATTACCTACCCCTTGGGCATCCTGAATGGGGAAATTTAACCAAATGTCCTGCAGATTTGCAACAACCTTGTTAGCATCCTGCGGCCCTAGTTTTGAATGTCTTATGTAGAAGCATTTGGGTCTACCCAAGATTACTTGCTCCTCTTTACATGAAGCAATTGGCTTTAAATCTTTTCTTTTTGACAGTTTTCAATAAAGTTTACAGAAAAATAGAAAAATGGCATTGGTTATTGTGTAGACACATCGCATTAATAAGCAATAGAATGTTTTGCTCATACACAATGCTGGGTGGAGAACATGAAGAGGTCTAGTAGATATGTTAATGTTGATGCATTGGCCAATTGCATATTAGTCAAAACACTTATAATCTAAGATGAAAAGATTAAGAAAGGAAAGTCAAAGGAGAGGAATTAAAATAGAAGTAGAAGAATAGCAAGAGAGAAAACGGGAAGGGGAAAGGGTCCAGCATCGCACAGGTCTACCAGCAACACAAGGAGCAATTTGAAGCCCAAAGCAACAGTTTGACTTTTGATATCAATGACAACTAGAATAAAAAGCTAGCAAGAGATTTGAGCAAAAATCTGTAAGGTCTTAACTACTATGAGATTGAGACTCACCTATGGGGCACTTGAATCACTTTGTGAAATGCCATCCTACTCAGGGGTGTACATACCATAGAGGCAGGGCAAGCAGCTTCTACCGGGCCTGTGGCAGAAGGGGGCTCCAGGATAATGGCAGGGTGGGTTGAGTGTGGAGTGTGACTCTCGGCTTGGGGTGCACCAGGGAGCAGGAGATCATCAGCAGTTTAAGAAGCTCACTGTCCCCCCACTGCTGCTAACAACATGACAGTGGCATACCTCATGTAGAATTTCTGGGTGTGCCCTGATTTATGATGTCCTATGGGCCAGGCGGCATACCACTGGGTTTGTGTGTCTTCCTGAGCTTCTGTTAACAAGTCCCCCCATGGGACCCACTGTGACCTTTGCTGTGAGGCCTTTTACAACCTATATATGCCCCTAATCCTACTGTAAATATTCTGCACAACAAGTCATCTGATCAGGTTCCATTTAAATGATCTCTAATTCAAATGAATCCGTTGAAATTTTCCATAGAGTGAACAATTGTTCTTTACAACAAAAACTCGTTCATTGTAAAGTGTTAATAAGCTGCCAGTTACTTGTCAACTGTTATTATGCATCAACCGAATACTTTCTTTTTATCTCTCTACCACGTTTTCTTTAACTTTGGAATTCTTAGTCTACTTGTGGAAAGATCTGTCATCACCTGGGAGATCTGGTTTTGTAATGTGACAAATGGTTATGCGATTGTTAATATTTACCAGTGATTTCCAAGTGTGCCAGATAGATATATGACTTTTACGTGTCACATGGAATGACAATGTGATTGCTTTCTTTGAGTCTGACTCTGGCATCTACAACCCGCCATGTCCCTTTGATTTATCATTATCCTTCACAGTCAGCAATTTCCTTTGGTTTCAGCTTGGCTCGGGCTCGGGCTACTGATTTTATCACTGACAAAATTGTTTTGCATGCAAGAACTGTTAAAAGAGGAGCAACCACTGGGCTAGAGTCTATAAAACTTTAGTGTCACCAAAAGTGGAATGTCTTGCTGTTTTAAACCCCTGGTTCACCTGCAATCGAGATCCCTATGGCTGATGTTTGCACACATTTCAGACCTAGTTGAATTACTGGCATTGGTATGAACAACTGGAGGGAACTACCGCAGTGATGCCTTCCGCTCTCTATTCATTGAGTGTTCTATGACCAGGGCCAGATTATGAGAGGGGTGCGTACCCTGGGGCCTCCACCGCTTGCCGTGCAAAGGGGGCCTCCATCAACTTTTGGGTTATGGTCTGGCCCAGGTGGCTTTTCAGTCTTGTGTCGGACAGGCTGCGGGGTCAGCAACAGAGCTATCAGCATAAGTGGGGGCGTGCCTGGACAAGCCTTTTTTTCGTTTTTTGCAAACCTGCAGCCAAAGCCACCACAGGAGCAGGATGGAGAGTCTGGAGCAAACTTTTAAAGTTTGTGAGTGTATTTCCTTCATCTATTAAACCTGTGTGTAGTACATAAGACGTTTTGCACTAGATGTTGTCTTTTATTTTCGCATGGGAATCTGCCACATATGGGCTATACCCTGAGAATTGGCCATTGTGCTAGATTTTTGGAAACCTCTGGATTTGATTGAGTTTGGAGACCTTCAGATCTGACCACTGGATGTTTTAATTATTTTCTGGGGAGTTGATTCTCTTCCTCAGTTTATCCTGCTTTTTGTTTGGTAAGAGTCCAGATATCACCGGTGGCGAATTTCCCAGATGGTGGAGGAGCATGGGCTTTAGGATCACCCCATACTGATATCATAATTCACTGTGAGCAAGCTCTTTGTCTTATTGGATATTGAGTGCTACTAATGGCACTAGGAATAATAGCCACATAGGCCTGAAACGGGTCACGCGGTCATCGCAGAATTTCAACTACATTTTACATGTCTTGCTGTTTTTATGCCTAACTATTAAGGGAACCCTTAAAAAAATGTTGTTATTACCAAGTGTTTTGGTTACTTTTTTATGAGGACATTTGCATTTTCGGGTGTAGCCCCCCTTTTTTTCCAAGCACTGGAGTGAGTTTGCTGTGTCACCAGTGGTTATGAACTTTACATTCAAAAGTTACCGGAAGAATTATTATGAATACAATTTATTTATTAAGCACCATCATCTTTGGCAGTGTCGTACAATGTAAAAATTATAGACATGGTAAATCAAATAGTAGACTGTTATGACACAGGGTGTTATGGGTTGGATGTGATAAAGGTGCAGCAAATACACAGTGATAATGGAGTAATGGCAGTAAGGGTCCTGCCCTTACAATCTAAAGGATAAGGGAGGAGATGATGGGTTAGGTGCCAAATACTATATACTAAACATTGTTAAAGTAAGGTGCACTTACCAGGATCTGTCGTGAAATGAAGGTCCGAGCTGAACACTAACAGTAAAGAACTCTGCTCCAAAGCAATAAGCCCAACAATGACCATCCAGTTCCCCCACCCACAGTGGTCAGCCTTATTCCACCAAAATGGTAACCCCCCCTCTGCCCACAATGGTAATTTTTATCCTCCTCTTCCCCCACAATGGTCAGCTTTACAACCCCCCCTCCACAATCAGTTTCATCACCCCACCCTCAAAGCAATTAGCCCCCCTAAGTGACAAGTGAGCAGCTAACACCACCCCTCCCACACCAATAACACTTCAATCATACATACACACAGGCCATTCATATACACATAAACATAATAATTATTCATAGCATGCGCTGAATGAAAAATGCTGTCATGGTAGCGGCACAATGGAACTCGTGCAGCGGCACGCAGGGCACCAAAACAAAGCCAGGATGAGGTCTGGAAATCTGGTGTGCACGGTCCGGATCCAGACCGGGGTCCGCCAGTTGAGTACAGCTTGTATAGTGTATAGTGGCTTGCCAAAGCGAAATGACAGGTTCATCTGAAAAAGTTCAGAAGAAGAAACATAGAAGAGTGATGGCAGACTATATGGTCCATCTAGTGTGCCCTCATATGTATACTGTATGATCTCTTGTTCTTAGGATAGTTATAGGATATATATGCTTATCCCAGTCATGTTTACATTAGCTTATTGTCGATTTTCCAACCAGGTCTGCTAGAAGTTAGTTTCTGTAGCATCTGCTAGTCTTTCCGTAAAACTCCATTATAAAACATATATTAAAAAGGGTATATCTTTCCTCCGAATAGCTTCAGGTTGTGCTCCCTTTTTTTTCATTGTTTCTTCCTAAAAACACTTTCCTCCCGAAACTTATACAGTCCTTTCTCATGTTCAAGGTCTTTATAATGTTCCCTCTTTCTTTTTTTTTCTTTCTTTTCTTTTAAGTAGGCCAACACTACGTGGGTCCAGGTGTTGTTCCCGCTACAATAAGAACTGGAGCCTTAAGCTGTAATCCTTACCTTCAACCTCAAACCTCACCGTGAATGCAGTGCCAGGAGCTGCCAGGAGCTGCCAGCGCTCACGCGGGCTGGGCTTTCTGGTGGCTACCCATTTGAGCGCCGGGCGGACAATCGCAGAGCTGCATCTCTGGTGAGGATTAAGGCTAAAGATAAGAATTTTGGGCTTTCTGAGGGGTTTTGTGCAGGGGCTCTGGCATTCTGGATGCCCCCCAGCCTGTTTTATTGCAGAGCGACCAACGCCCACACCTGCATGGGTATTGGTATGCTTAAGTTTTACCTGAAGTTTTAAAGTGGACAAAAAGTGGCTGCCTGATTCCCTCCGCCCGGGGCATCTAGATTTAGGATGCCCTGCTGTGTGAAACCCCCAATGTACCCTGTAAAACTTACCTTCTCCCCAATCCAACAGCGCATGCGGGAGCCATGGCCACCATCAGCTATAACTTTAGCCGGGCACGTGCCTGTGCCAAGCATTTGTGAATGGGTGGTGTGCGCACACAACCTGTTTGAGGGTAGCAGGGATGCAGGCTCCGGTGCATTCGGCTCCTTTCGGTAAGACTTGAGCCTTAGCTGAGTCTTAGTCGATAGTGACAAACGCAAACAAACGAGCTGATTGGACAAGAGCCTGCACATGCACCAAAAGACTGGGGAAAGGGCGCTTATGGGGCATCCCTAATCAAGGACAGAAGTATAGTCAAAATCCTGGGTTTTTGTCCACTTTAAGTCGTTCCTCCATTTCTGTAGCCCCTTGCACAGTATTCTATATGTGGCCTAACCAGAGCTCTATACAGTGGCATCGCAACCTCCCTTTTCCTACTGAGTGTGAAAGGAGATGATCGGGGCGGGGATTGGAGGAGGACCTGGGCAGCGGGTTGCAGTAGTCTAGTTGGGATACTATCGGGAATACTATCTAGTTGGGAACTAGAATGTTAGAAGTGTCTTGTGTGAGGAAGGCATGGATGGGGGAGATGCCCTGTGACTGAATAAGAGATACTATAAAGATAGGTTTTACCCAAAATATAAAAAGTTTTGGCATAGATGATTGGCTAGTGTAATAGTAAAATACAATCCCCAAATAAGCTAAAATACTTATGGGTTGTAGCGTACAGTTAATCTGTGGCTGCATCACAGTGGAGACTGTCGAAAGTATTTAAGCCCATTCTTTACATTGCTTCTTCTGGAGTTCTTTAAAGTTATACGAATGTCGAGCACCCAAATGTTGTCCGATTGTCTGGGGCTACACATTGCACTGTCCTAAACTTCAATCAGTTTTCAAAAAGAGCCTGTAGTTCGTAAGTTATTTGTAAACTTATTAGAGCGTTGGAGATGCAGAGAACATTGGGTGTGGCAACAGCGATGTGATGTAAGCACACTGTGTGCTTTACATATTTATAAGAGGTGGTCTCTAACACGTGTGCCCGAGACTTCTTTATATCATAGTAAAAAAATAATTGCATTTGTGCACTTGTGCAGCTAGTTATTTTGCCAGCACATAAGTGTCATCAGATAGGTGGGGAGAGAGATGCTTCAGGCGATCAGAGAGGAGGGTGGGGTCTCATAGCTGCAGAGAGAGGCAGCCACTCAAGACGTCTGGGCAGGGAGTGGGGGTGTTTCCTTTTTTAGCCCCCCCCCCCCCGAAGGTTGATTGGCGGACCACATCAGCGGGGTGGAGAAGGAAACCAAAATGAGGAAGTGATTTTCCTTCCTGAGGAGATAGACATGAGAGGAAGGACAGTGCTGGAGCCACTAAATGAAAGGTGAGCTAGTGATTTTTATTTTACTTTTGACTTGCTAATCACTTAAAGGTTGCCTGGAAGTAACATGTTCCTTATGGGAAGACACATTTTCCACTTGCAGTTATCTCAATGTTTTACTATTTCATTTCCAATCATTAGAGGCCACCTCATCAGGCTGTAGTATACCCTGCATTCAATCTGGAGAAAAATAGTTCTTTCCTTGCAGATAGGAAAAGTGTCTCATTTAGCAAAGGCTTCCGTTGCTGTTGTCATATGACCAGTAGATGTGACATATGGTGTTTCAGTGATAACAGTGAATTAAGGACGTTATTCATTGACAGTTTAGCCTCCACTAATGACTCCATATTTCAGTTACAGTGACAG
Organism: Gastrophryne carolinensis; assembly: GCA_027917425.1. NCBI lineage: Eukaryota > Metazoa > Chordata > Amphibia > Anura > Microhylidae > Gastrophryne > Gastrophryne carolinensis. The sequence goes on along the minus strand of CM051239.1, from coordinate 403,136,106 downwards.
CAGCTGTATTTTTTCAAGACGTATGTTGCTGGTGATGTCAAGCAAAAAAAGTTCATCTTCAAAGCTAGACAGATTGCAATTGCATTGAAAATGAGATTCCATATAAGTAGCCTTGAAATGTCTGTGATCCAGGGAAATGCATGTTTAGACTGTCGATGAGACAAAATTAGACAGCCTTCCTATTGTCAGCCATCAACGCGGATGCTTGTTTAGGTACTCTATATGGTCAATGAAGAATGACTGGAATGTATGGAAATCGCCTGCCTAATGAGAACAAATGAGGCTTACCACCCAGTAGCAGCATACGTAGAAAGGATTAAAACTATTGTACATGTCTGCAGTTGGTCAAGTAACTGCAGACATTTATTGAGTTAAAGAGGAACAAAACCCAGGATTTCCTCCTCAAACATACTGTTAACATGATGAATACCTTTAATTCCCTTGCAGCAAACCGCACAGTCAGTTGAGCTGTAGAAATCCGAATCGAAGGAGAATGGCAGGCATATACCCTTCAGCTGTGCATGGCCTTGGCCCCAGGGATTCCAGGGATGCCCACCAATGAGGTTGTTTCAAATGTACGGTCCACACAATGAATGCCTCTAATCCCCCAGCAGCAACCTGCACGGTCAGTTGAACTGACACTTACCTGATTTAGAGATTAGGTCCTGGAAGCTTGTCCATCAACCACAAGCAAACTGGTGAACAAGACTGCATCCCCCACTTCATCACAGTGTCCCATTGTAGGTGGTGGCCTTTCACTAAAGGAATGTTCCTGATAAGTTCCTCTTCAAATTGACTCGTACAGTAGCCCCTGCTTTCCTCATGTCTTGGAGGTTTTCCCCATAGTCCCCTACACTTACATTTTTCTTAGGTTATCCCGACCCCTGACAACCCCTCTCTTACAAACCTTACAGGAAATGTATGATTCCTTGCAGATCCCCCTCTCCAAATCCCTGTGCCACCTTGATGCCTCTCTCTACACGTTACTTGATGCCCCTCCTTTCACCACTTCCCAATTATCTGGGTGCTCCATGCAACCTCTTCTGCCCCCTGCTTTCTCATTCTTTGTGGTTTCCCTATGAAATATCTCTCTGTCCACCCCAGGATCTCATCTAGGTGCCTCCTACACCCTCCTCAAAGGCTTTCCCTTTGAATTTTCTTAGTGCCCCTGGGAACCACTCCCTTCGCCTGGGGGCATCCCAAATAGGGATTCTCATCTGTGTAACCCCCCCCCCCCCCAGGTTGCTGTAGAACCCACCTGCTTCCTGACACTCTCAGCGATGTAAATATCCAGCTGCCACATCCCTGCATTTTTGGGCTGTGAGCCTGCTCCCGCCCCCAGCCATTCAGATAGTAGCATGGCTTCTGCTGGGGATGTGGCTGCTCTCACTTAGCCCCAAACAAGAGCTGTTTGCAGAATATTTATTATGAAAACGGCTCTGATTGGACAGGAACATGCGCCATATGACTGGAAAGAGATGAGTTTTACAGGATGTTCTGCCGGGTTTCATACAGTAGAGCAATTCGGGATGTCCCCGGGCACAGAACAAAACCCGGGATAATCAAAATCCCAGGTTTTGTTCTGCTTTATTCAATTCTACTAACTTTCCTACCACTCTGTCTCTTGAACCTGAGCCTACTCTGCTATACATTCCCCTGATCAGAACTCCACCACCTACTAAATATGTTTGCCTTCCTCATCTAATTTACCAAGGGTCACCTTCCACAAGCATTCCATATGTACATGAAAAATGTAAGCAAATAAATCTTTTATCTATTTTTTATAGATAATATATGTTATTTGTTAATTCATGTTGCTTGGTTGAACTTGAAGGTAATATGTTGCATTTGTAACATAGGAACACTGTATGTAAGGCTGATCCTTTTGTCCATCCAGTTCAATCATTTTCATTAGTGATCTTCCTGGCAATCTCCTATGGCCGAGTTCCATAGTGTCACTTCTCTTACAGAGAAGAATCCCCTCCTATGTCGGTCTTTCCTCTTACCTCAGTGGATGCTCTATATTGCTGGGTATTATTGGTTTGGTGGCACATATCTTTGGCCCTTATTTAACAAGGGATAGCGCCAGGTAGCGACTGGTGAGCGAACGGTAATGACGGGCCCCGCCACGAGAACGCCGGCTCCCCACCACAATCACACATTTATCAAGCCAATCCTGCTTAGCGACTGAGAGAGCGCCAGATAGCAAATCATTCATCATTATTCCAGCCTCAGCCCACAGCGCCAGCGAGCGACCTTGAACAGAGACAGGTATGACCTCTCGCTACCTGGCGCTCTCCAATGCATTTCAATGGAAAAATCTTTAAATATTCATAATTAATTGGTAATCATTTTTTTTTTTTATGTGAAAATTTCTGTAACCTGCCATGTTAGATATTTTTTTAAGGTAAAAAAAAAATTTAAAAAAATTTGTGCAGAATTGATATTACAGGTCTGATATTAATGTATTCATATTCCAAAATGTTTTTATAATCTTGTTTTTTTTGGTTTCAAAAAATATGGTTGTTTGGGGGTTAAAAAACTACTTTTAACCCATCGCCTCCAGCGCTCTGGGGTTTAAACAAGCATTTCACAGCGTGAGAATTTTTTGAGCGTGATTTGTTAATGAATATGGTGGGAGCCGTTCGCTATGGCCATTCGCTATCATGCGCTCCCATACAGCGCGGAACCTGTCAAATAGCGACTCCTCACCCAATATTCAACATTACGGCAAACCGACTGAGTCGCTATCTACAACCGAACAACGGCCAAGCACAGCGACTACTAGCGGGCGCTGTGAAAATACTGCTACAGTCGCTCATCTGTCGCTACCTGGCGCTATTAATGAATCGGCCTCCTAGTATTCAACCCGAATATATGGATACATAGTTATTAGGTCACCCTTCAGGCATCTGTTTTCCAAACTAAACAAAACTAATTTGGGCAATATTTTTTGCCCCCCCCCCCCCTCCATTTAGTCACATTTAAAAGCACTCCAATCCTGATATGTTGTTCTTATGCACCATTGCAACTGTACACAATATTCCATATGGGGTCTGACCTGTGACTTATGATGCTCTGGTGATGGACACCTATGCCCCTGGCAGCTGCTGCCTGGCATTGATCACTACAGTTTAGTTTTTTGTTCACTAAAATACCTAGGTGGTGTTTCATTGTAGTTTTACCCAAAGTTTGAGTATGACACGCATTGCAGAAAGCAGTAAGCTGGTTAAATTGTAGCAGCAGACAGGTGGCTGCTTTTACACGACAGGAAGATTCTTGTCACATTGTAACCACAGCCATGTGCCTTACAGTTACAATAGGACTCAGAAGGGAGCTGGATATTTGTAATGTAACAGCAAAACTCCTTCCAGTTTGTTACATTGTACAGTGCGTAAGCAGCAAAAGAAGGTTGCATTATTGTCTGTATACACTTAATAAACACATATGAAAGTAGGTTTCTTTGGGAGCTGTAGTTCGACAAAAAGAAGAGGAGCTGCTACCGGTGATCACACAACTTGTGCAGAAGCTAATGTCACAGCTCTGCACTGGCAGCTAAAACAGGAGGCTCAGGTGAGCTCTAACAAAAGGTTATTGTAAAGCAAAAGCAAGCAAAATAGCTGCATAGCTCGAGGCATCACCAGTAGGAAGAGGGAGGTTGTGATGCCGCTGTATAGAGCCCTGGTGAGGCCACAGCTAGAATACTGTGTGCAGTTCTGGAGACCTTACCTGCAAAAAGACATTATTCAAATAGAACAGGTCCAAAGGCCGGCAACAAAAATGGTGGAAGGACTTAAACTTGAAACTTATCAGGAGAGACTTAAGGAACTTAATTTGTACATTCTGGAGGAAAGAAGGGAGAGGGGGGGACATGATTGAGACCTTTATATATGTGAAAGGATTTAATAAGGTTCAGGAGGGAAGTGTTTTTAAGAAGAAGCTTAATGATAGAACAAGGGGGCACAACCTGAAGCTAGTCGGGGGGAAGATCAGGGGCAATGTTAGAAAATATTATTTTATAGAAAGAGTAGTAGATGCTTGGAACAAACTTCCAGCAGAGGTAGTTGAAAAATTACATTTTAATTTAAACCCCGATGTTGCCCAGCTTCCATTCTACTTGTAAGGTGAATGAGCACAATCACCATTAGATTTCCCATGTTGGCAGATCTTACAGTCTAGCTGGGCACTGCTCACCAACCATACAATCTGGTCATGATCCAGTGCTGCCCACTCACTGTACAATCAGGGCATACCGTCCATCCATACGCTGCCCACTCACCATACAATCTGGCTGTAGAAACTAGTGCTATATTGTTAAATGCTATAGCACATGTGCTCAGCCTGCAGGCTGGGGGCCACATGTGGCCCTCAGAGCCATCTGATGTGGCCTCTGACCTGCTGTGTGGACAGCGAGAGGGGCAAATAGATCTGACATGTATAGGTAGTTAAATAGGGGTCGATAATGGGCGATTGCACGGAGAGTGATATGAAAAGGGAGCAGCGATGGATTAGAGGAACGCAGTGACATTGATTGTACAACACCATCCCTGGATGAAGTCTCAGGCACCATGACAGGATAAGAGTTTTTTCTGCATTTAAGTGCATGCTTAGCATTGGTGGGAGCTTAGATGGGTCAAGTATTGGGAACACGGTTAAGATGTGGGACTGATAGGGGAAGCTATAAACAACGTACCCATATATCGGAGAGGTGAATCAATCGGCATGTCCATCGCTAGTGTGTAGGAAAGCCGCATCCCCCACCCACCTGGCAGCCGTGGTGTAACCACGTCGCCCATTTAGGAAGGTAGGGCAGACGCTCACAGCTAGGGGTGAACGGGGATGCGTCCCGGAACGTGTTCTGGGGGTTTCACACAGTGGGGCATCAATTCAGGATACCCCAAGGACTGGAACTCGGGAGGTCCTGGTGTCTTTTAGACTTCAGGGTCTCCGAAGTTCCTCTTTAACCGTTCCATAGATCATCCATGATTAAATCCCATTTTTTCCTGGTGTCCTACTTTAATTTGTCCTGAATCCCAGCATGGCCTTTTTTTCAAGCATTTTGTTTCTTTTTCTAGTTGTAGATATAAAGGGCTTGAATTGTACTTTTATTTTCTGATACTTCTTTTATCAGGGCCATAAATTATAAGCCATGATCTCCATTATAATCCATACTCTACCTGCTGCGAGGAGGAATTTAGATGCGTCACAAAGAATGAGCCTGACACGACTGTTGTCCTCCCATTGTCTGTCTTCTAAGGAACACACTTTTTTGATGGTAGCAATACTTTGTCCCACTTCAATTGACAGGCTTTTTTTATTTAAGAATCCCCCCAGGAAATGAAGTGCTGCTTTTTTCTTCTGCAAATAATAGCCTTTCACATCGTATGTACATACGCTTCCCTTCCTGGCCGCTGACGCACTCCTTTGGATGGCACGATGATTAAAGGGATCACACTCCTGTCAAACAAGAGCACTCTGCATCTCAGCTGGCACTCCCCTGCTCACTGCTTTATCCTCATTTGTATTCTCACTTCTGCCGATTGCTCAGTGGCTTGAGCAGCACACAGCACACCATTAAAAGGCTTCTATTTACAAGGGATTCTGGCAGTAATACCTATTTCTCTCTTACTTCATTTACCCCATAAGTACATCTGTGACACTAAAATGAAGATAGATAGAAAAGGATTTTATGATGAATAACTAGGTAAAGAGCGCTCTGAGGAATATGGGAAATATGACATATCATTGTCTTATACCCTGGCCCCATTGTATTCCACTTCCTTCTAGCAAATGTCACCTTCTCCACAGCCTTCTACAATCATGCCATCGGCTAGCACAGATCGGTGACAATCCTCACAGCAAGTCCTGCTCCTAGGGATCACATCGCGGGAGGGGTTAAGCTTTAAAGACAATCCGCGTTGCACCTCATACCTCTGGCCTGAAATGAAGCCGCAAAGTCCCAGCCATAAACGACCCCATGTGGGAGCTGCTTCCCCTCCCACTCTTTTGAAATGGACCACTCAGTCATTGAAGCTCTGACATGGAACAAGGAATAACTGGGTCGCCATGTACCATAGCCACAAATCAAATAAAAAATCAGAACCAGGAGATCCAGCCCCATCCTATCTACATAACTAATGTAAAACAGGATATATGAAGATCTCCATTTCTGCTCCATCCCGACCCCAAGTTCTTGGACAGGTACGTTGCATCTGGCCCAGTCATTTAACACCAGATCCAGGATATTTTGACCTATCAATCAAAAGTTATACCAAAAATAGTTTCTGGAGATTGTAAAATTAATCCCCAGCAGGGGGCAGAAATTCCTCCCAGGGGGGTGTTAGGATTATCTCCACATCTCTTAGGCTATTTTCAAAGCTCCTGGAGCCCACTTGGGAAGTTACTAGTGGGTGGGGGGCAGCTGAACGCTGCTGGAGTAGCAGGAGGAAAAAAGTGACAGAAAGTGCACATGCATATCTGCAGATGTGTGCGCATATGTGTCTGGGGGGATGTGCATGAGCTTCTAGGTGTGTGCATGCACATGTATGGGTGTTCTCATGAGGGTCGGGGGGGTGTGCATAATCATAGGGGGGTTTATGCATGCACATTTGGAGGGGTGTATGCATGCACATCAGGGAGTGTGTGTTTGCGGGAGTGCGCATGTGCATCTGCTCACATGTGTGCATGTCCATCTGTGGGTATGCACATCTGTTGGGTGCCTGTGTCTGTGGGTGTGTGTACAGGATATTTACCATGATCCTAACAGTAGACAGATCCATGCAAATAATTTCTTTACATCTCTTAGGCTATTCCCAAAGCCCCTGGAGACCTCTTGGGAGGCTACTAGTGAATGGTGGGTGGCTGAATGCCGCTGGAGTCACAGGAGGAAAAAAAAGTGTGTATACACATGTGTGTTTGCGCATGCATTTCTTAAGGGGTGGGTGTATAAACCGTGGATTTGTGCGCATGCGCGATAATGCGCTCATGCGCATTGCAGACGCACTAAATGCGCTCGCTTTTGCGCATGCGCAGGGGCCTTTAAATACTGGTGAGCCCTGAGCTTCATTGCCAGTTGGTCATTTCTCCTGCTTGTTCCTGAGTTCCAGTCATCAATTCCTGTGTACCGACCCGGCTTGATCCTAACTACTCTCCTGTTCTCCTACCGACCTCGGCCTGTTTACGACTCCGATCCTGATCTGCCTGCCCACGACCTTGTCTTGTTTACGACTCCGATCCTGATCTGCCTGCAAACGACCTCGGTTTGTTTACGACTCTGATCCTGATCTGCCTGCCCACAACCTTGGCTTGTTCTACGTTCCAGTCCAGCTTTGGTCTGCCTTCTACCCAGAACTTGGTAATACCCACTACTAGGTTGCCTGACCTGGTGCCTTCCTGCAACCCAGTCTATCATCACCATTAGAGGCTCTAGTGAAAACCAGGTTGGTCCTTAGATTCCAGGCTTCCCGGTTGAGAGGTGAGCCAGTTCTTAGTCTCCGCAATCAGGGTTCACACCCGGTAGCCTGACAGTTTGTCTGGGGGGGCTGCATAAGCCTCTAGGGGGGTTTATGCATGCACATCAGAGGGTGTGGGACATGGTCTGTGTGCTTGTGAGCCCTTGGGTATGTGAATCTGATGTAAGCACACTGTGATGAGTGTGAAAGGAGGGAGAGGCAGCACACGCTGTGAATCTGTTGTGGTCTGTGCATTTGTTGGAGGTGCTGGGGCATGTGCCTCAAATGACTTTGCTTGAACCTTACCCTTCCACTGTCCTTTGGGGGGGGGGGGGGGCGGCCCGCAGAGCATTAAAAATGACAGCAGTGATAGGGTCCGACATACTATACAGTGCCATACTAGCCCTGCAAATGGCGTTGGTTGCTGACTCGTTGTGTGGGTCACTATAGCTCCCAGCGGGGTTGAGAGTTTTTTTCTGCTGGTTTTCCGTGTTCTAGTGGAACTCCAACTGCCAATTATTTTAAATTGATGATCGATGGTTGATTGATGATTGGTCAGTTTGGAACAGGACCCCCCCCCCCCCCCCCTTCAGTTTTAACACTTTCCGGGAGGGAGGTATGCTGCTAGAGAGTCACATTTGTACTGAAGTGAGTACACACAGAAACATGGGTGGGGGGCAAACTGCTTGGCTTTATCGTGTAAGGCTGTCGGCCAGCTCTACTGTCTTTTAGACTGGCTCTAGGGCTGATTGTTGGAGTAACACTTCTTATATATTCAATGGATATTTCTATACAAGTATCATCAAGCAGGTGACTGCTTGGTGTCTTCAGTTTGTCTTAAAGTTATACTAAAGGCGAGCCTGAACTTCAGTCCGTTTTCAAAGAGGCCTTGTAGTTCTTAAGTTGTTAGTAAAAATATTAGCACATGTGACTAGTGTGAAAGGAGAGAGAGGCAGCCAATCAGGACGTCTCGAGAGGGAATGGGGGGTGTTTCCGTTCTTGGTACACTGAAGGTTGATTGATGGACCAGGTCAGTGGAGTGGGGCCTGAAAGCTAAATGAGGAAGTGATTTTCTTCAATATGTTCACAGACAGAGAAAAAAGCACAGCACTAAAGCCACTGAATGTAACATAAGATACTAATATTTATTTTTTAACTGTAAGGTCTGTAAGGACAATCACTGAGCAGGTTTCCAAGGAGGCATCCCAGTTTGGTCTAGTGTTACCAGGATCGTACTTAAGATCCTATCAGGTGATACTGAACAAGGCTACAGAATTACCTATACCCCTACCTGATCTGCTGCCATCTGTGCCTGATATGTACCTTATAAAACCTGCACACTCTAACTTCTTCCCACCTTATTACCCTTGAAAACAGTGTAAAATAAGCAATTTCAAAATCTCTGATTATATTTAAGTAACTTATGTATTCTAAGTGAAGCAACTTTCTTCGCTTTTGTTTCTGGGATGTGCTGTGCTGGGAAGGGCTTCTCATGAAGGAGGAATGAAAATTAAAGGAGGGCAAAGTTTGGAGCCCACCTAAGGCTTCTACCCAGTGCTACAAAAAATACATGACACATGGTATAGGCATCAGGTGAGCTGCTGGCTGCCATAGCATTGCCATTAGGTTTTCAGTACATTTAAAGTGGACCAACACCCAGGATTTTGACTATCCTGGGTATAGGTCCACTTCCCCGGGGCACCCCGATCGGGGGTGCCCCGCTGTGTGAAACCCCCCAGAAAGCCCCCAAAACTCACCTCTCCCCGCTCCCACGTGGCCGCGCCGTCCAATCGGCGCCGACGGACAAGCTGATTGACAGCAACGTACAAGCAGCTTGCCCGTCGGCGCCTCCTGCGCGTCACTCTTGACGTGTGCGCGCCCGCGCCGGCCATTCAGAGACGGCCGGCGCGGGCACGCGCACGCCTAGAGGGGCGCGAGGGAGGCGGCGGCGGCCGGCCGCCGCCGAAGACCAGGTAGGTGGATTTGGGGTGTTCAGGGGGGGTTCACCCCGCGGGACATCCCGATCTCGGATGTCCCGCGGTGTGTGAGGTGATCGGCCCGGGAATCTTATAGATTCCCGGGCCGATCACCTCAGGGTGTTGGTCCACTTTAAAATTGAACAAAACCCAGTAGTGGTCAGCCTGGAATCTAAAAGATTCTAGGGCCGGATGCTGGCTTTCCCTCGAATCCTGAATTGGGATGTCCCGCTGTGTAAAACCCCCCAGAATGCTTTTAAATACCTTCTCTGGCTCCAACAGCGTAAGTAGGGGCTTTCGTCCAATGAGAGCCACACGATGTGACTGGGTAATTCGGCTCTCATTGATTTCCCCTGCATCCCCAGCGGTGTGCGCATGCCATTTATTTCGAAGAGAGCCGTCTGCCGAATGGCATGTCATGGTGGGCGGCTCTTATTGGACTAGATTCCATGCATGTGCCATTGAAGTGTGGGAAGGTGAGTTTTAACAGGCTAACTCTGGGGTTTCACACAGAGAGGTATCCTAAATTCCCAGGTTTTGTTCCTGCTTTAAGTATAAAATTGCTCCAAAAGGTGATAAAACGATGTATTAGGGATTACTTTAGGATCACTATAATCACTGTTGATCAGGGCAAAAATCAACTGCGCTACTTTGTCCTACGACAGTGAAACATGGAAATACGGGGGGTGGGGGTACTTTTATAAGTAGTTTATACTACATCCCCTTTTAAAATGTTTGTTCTCGATCTTGGTGGATTTTAACTATCGACGCGCCTGGGGTAGCCTGACCTCACAGCCTTGTCTTGGAGGTGAAGCTCTGTGACTCTACTATGGACGTGTCCTTTTAGTTGATATGCGGTGCACACTTGTAGTCACAGATGCGATGCCTGCAGGCGCTGGATGGAGCTGACTCTGTAGAAACTTCACAAGGTCGTATAACAACTTGGCCGTCTTAGAAGTATGATTCCGCTGCCGGTCTGCTATAACTAAACTGCAGACTTGGGTTATTTTTTTTACCCTGGAAGGCTTCTGAGACTGGAACGTCTGTATGCCAGGTCAGTCTTCAATAGAGCTGAATTGCACAAGAGGATACAAACATCTTTTAATCAGGTTTCATATAAAAATAAATTGTTAACCATAAAAAAATTGTTAACCACTTAAATTGGACCAAAACCCATTACACCCAGCCTTAGAGTCTAAATGACAATGTCCCCCAGGGGGATCCTTATTTTGGGTGCCCCATGTGGGAAACCCCCTTGGCTCATGTACAGGGTTCTATCAGCATCCCTTGCTCCCCTACAACCCTTGGGCAAAACGCGCTTTCAAGTAACTCTGTAATTAATAATGACTGGAGGATCAATTAGCTAGGGGATGCCCGACATGCCCATATCGCTGCTGAAAACCTTGTACCTGGCAAAGATGTCTATTGTCACTTTCCCTCGCTCCAGGTGTTTGAATGCAGGCCATGCGACTGCCGGCAGCCACAAGGCTTCATCGGTTACATCAGAATGCCCCTAACCGAACCCCTGCTCGTCTGCCGTACTTTAAGCTTGCCAATTTAGTGCCCCACTGTGTAGAAGCAAGCCTGCCACCAGACTTACCCACTTACCTATTTCTGTGGTGCATTGATACCTGATAGATGCCCCATGTGACCACCTTCAACCACCATTCACACCTGCCACCATTTGTGGCAGCTCTAGACACACAGTGCTGAGTGTGGGGTCCTGGCACACAGGAGGGGACAGTAAGGGTCAGTAATCTGCTCAGGCAAAACTGTGCTCAGGCAAAACCGCTTGAAAACCGGGAGATTGCCAGACCTGCATGCACGGCTGTGGTCATGGAGTGATGCAAATACTTCCACCAAAATCCATTGGTTGCTGCTGACAGACACGGTGGTAAAACTGTCTAATTCCAAGAACAGGCATCCCGGTTCAAGACACCTGGGGTTGTAGAGTCCAAATACATAGTTCTTCTGTTTGTGCACATGTTCTGGTTTCTGCACAAGGTTTGGAGTTTATGATTTGCATGACTCTTCCCATGAGATGGCATTCCTGGTGGCGTGGGTGCCAAGCAGGCCAATCCTCCTTTTGCGTTCAAATAGCCAAATCATGTCTAAGTGTGGAAGGATGGGTGGCTATGGGGTTTCTTTTCAGGCTGGACCTCAGAACACTGCTGTACTTCTGTCACCCTCCGCGCTGCTATGAGAAGCTGGCCCAGGGGTGGTTGTGGCCTCAGTCCAGAACGCCTCATTGACTTCAATGGGTGTCTTCGTACACGAAGGGCTGACTCGTGCCTTTGGTGAAAGTCCACATCTACCCTATTCTATTTTCCCCTGATGTCTAATCAAAGGCTATCATCATTCATCTCCAAAGCCCACCTCCAAGGACTTCCTTCTCCTTTGATCCCACCTAATTCCACAATTGTCCTCATCCATCACCCTCACTCTTACATCTCTCTTCAACTTTTTTCCTCTCAACAGGCACCTTTCCTTCACTCTTCAAACATACAGTCATAGTCGCCCATTACTCAAAAAACCCACACTGGAGCACTCTGTCCTCGCCATATAACGATGCAATGCTCCCTTTCACGCCCAAGCTTCTAGAACAACACGTTCACTCCTCCAATCTGGAATTTGTTCTAATCACTCCACTGAAACTGCCCTTACTAAAGTCACTAATGATCTGCTAATTGCCAGATCTAAAGGCCATTACTCCATCCTCATCCTTCTCGACCTATCCTCTGCTTTTGACACTGTTGACCACTCCCTCCTACTCTGTTTACTCACCTCCCTAGGTATCCAAGATCTTGCACTCTCATGGCTCTCCTCCTACCATTCGGACCACACTTTTAGTGTATCCCACTCCAAAACAGTCTCCTCCCCTTGCCCTCTATCCGTCAGGGTACCACAAGGGTCCATCCTGGGACCCCTACTTTTCTCATTCTACACCTATGATCTTGGCCAACTAGGCCAAGCCATAAACTGATTTGGCTTCCAACACCACTTCTATGCTGATGACGCTCAAATTTACCTCCCAGTCCCAGATCACTTTTCTCTTCTATCTCGAGTTTCAGATTGTCTAACAGCTATGGTATCTCTTCATGTCCTCTCACTCTCTCAGATTGAACTTGGACAAAACAGAGCTTGACGCTTTCCCACCATCCGATTCTATTTCCTCAATAACCATTTCTGTCAATGACCTCTCCTCTCGCGTTTTCAGTGCTGCTCCTCTGTCAATCTCTAAATGGGCTGGCAATATCTGAAATGTTTTCAGTTTAATATCCTAACCCTAACCTACAAAGCCCTCTACAACCAAGCCCCTCCCTAAATGTCATTGCTAGTCTGAAGATACCAACCCAGACACAGGGTCCAATCTGCCTGTGGCCACCTCCTGTCCTCGGCCCTAATCACCTCCTCCCACTCTCATGTCTAGAACTTCCCATGCGCCGCTCTGCTCCTCTGGAATGCCCTTTCCATACAATTACCCTACTCCTTATATCTTAAAACCTTTAAAAGCACCCTCTATCTAAACCCATTTATTTAGACAAGCTTACCATCTGGCCTAACCAAACCACTTGACACCCGTGTCGTCTTATCTACATTTATCTTCTGCGCAAACACTGGAAACATTTACTCGGCTCTCAGCAATGCAAATACATCAAATATAGAATAATGAACATGAACACATTAGAAAAGCCCCTCCGATGGCAGCCATGCCGCGCCCGCTTGGCAAGAAACAAGTGACAGAGTGACATTTATAGACATTGAACTAGTCACTGATATAGCAGATGAAATAAAGCTGACATTTAAAATATGGCCAGATTGTGGCAAGGCACTAAAACCGCGCAAAGGAGATTTTAGTGGTATAAAAGAGGGCAGAAGGTGCGAGAAATTCATTATAATGTTGACCCGACCATAAAAGATCTTTAGTGCAGGTAGATGGAATTTGTTTGAGGTTGTCTCATGGGACGCGAGAGGAGAAAGTGAGCTAGAAAATCCTTCCCAAGAGTTAAAGAGGAAAAAAATCCAGTTTTTCTGCCCCCCCCCCCCCCTCCCCGGGTTTTGTTCCCCATTACATTTGGGATGCCAATGTGTGAAGCCCCTCAAATTGCCGGTTCTATTACCTCTCATATTAATCTCCTGGAAATCTATTGTGAATGAAGGAATTGTTGGGGTTCCTCCTGCTGTGCGCACCCACTGCCAGCCATTCAGATATGCTGCGCGCGCATCAAACTGAGGGGTGCCATCGGAGACACACACATGTGCCGTGGGATCTAGGATCAAGGTAGGCTAATCAGCGATTCTAGGAATTTCAAACAGCGGACATCGCAAATCAGGATTTCCCTGGAAATTACTTTGAACGGGCCCTGGAGTCTTTTATAGGGTGCTTATGGTTTTGCTCTGCTTTAAATCATCAGTGGGTGGGCATCCAATTTCTAATTACTCTGCAATGCATACTGGCCTGGGAAGCTGAAACACACTTCTGAAATTGCTGATCGCGAGCCCAGTGCAGGACAGCCCGCAAAACACTGTGCACCTTCAATGGCTGCTGGTGGTCACGTGGGGTTGTGATACATAGTGAGAACATAGCTGGTAGGCAGTGCAGGGTATCCAGAAATAAGATGCCCCAACCACCGATTTGTGAGAATGACAACATATTTAATTGTTTTTCCAACACCCTTTTATTAGAAAATTAGTGTTGAACGTGGCTGATCTCATTTGATTGTCAACACTACCCCAACATACCACCCCTGCAAGCCCTGTTTTACCTTACCTCCCCCTTAATCCCTCACCAGCCATTGGCGAAACGTGTGGGGTTGAGTTCTCAGCACACGTAGCACACACAGAACCAGAGTAGATTGAGATGTATAACAAGTTATACACCCATTCTTATTGAAACTGCTCTACATATTTATTGGGGGGGGGAGGTTTGATCCAGGTCAGACAATGGAATAGTATGACACCTTGCAATATCAAGCTAAGTGTGCTGCCAGGATATACAGCCACTGATCCAGCTATGCTGTTCTAAACACTGTTGTGTGATTTATCTTTCGGTTCTCTGTAAGTGCAATTCTTATGTTTTTCTATAATATAACTTTTTTTATGGGACCACAGCATGTGAAGTGCTTTTTTACTTTTATGTAATCATTCTAAAATTATTTTATAAAGTATGCCAAAGTAGACTTTCCCTTTACAAGAACAGTCCAGACATGAACAAAGATAAGCTGTACTCACGTACTTCTGCCCTGCTTCGGTGTGAAAAAAAACCTACCAGGTGACAAGATCATGCTGTCCAAGCCTCAGCTTATCCCTCTCCATTGCAATGAATAGAGTGAGCAGATGAAGGGGTGGAATTCCGCCTTGATGGAGGCGGCTGCACCCCCTGCACCTCTTTTGTGTATGAAGATTGGTGCTGGATGGCGGGAAGTGCAGTCCCAGCATCTAATAAGTTTTCATTGGAGCTAGACGCAACAGCTTCAGGGGACAGGGGGTGAGTTTAGCTTTTTTTCATATCTGCGCAGGAAATGTTTTAATGATATTTAATGTAATGTAAAGTTTAGAAGTTGTCACGGCGTGCTTACCTCCTGCCTGGTCCCGTGGCGTCCTCCGACCGGCAGCCACATCCACGCCGGACGCCGGCTCAAGCGTTGTATGTCCTCCGGCGGCGCTGCAAGGGTTGTTCTGGGCGAAACACCCTAAAGGTTTAAACTGGGCAAAAAGCCCAGAGGTTGTTAGATCACCAATAGTTTCATTCCTTCCTGTTCAATCCCCTACATTCATGCTCTATATAAAGGTCATTGCTCGTGATTAGCTGGGTGCTATAATCCTGAGACTCCTGTTTTGATTATCCGTTACCGCCGTTGATTGCCACCTGAACTGACCTCAGCCAGAATTACGACTAAGTACCCGTCTCATGCTTGATGCCGCGAAGTTCTCTGGTTTCCTGGACTGACCCTTGTTGGGACCTTTGACCTTTCCAGTGTTTCTCCCTTGGAGCTGCTATTATAAGAACTATTATCTGTGCATATCTCGGCTTACCCGATTACGCCCAGTCTTACCTTTGGTTCATCCATCTTCACCCCTGTGAATTTACATCCTTTGGGCTAACAAGTCCCAGGGGCAGCCGTGTCCAGTGAGGTGTTTAAAGTGTCCCGGCAAATGGGGGACTTGGCTAAAGGTGAGGCTAGATGCAGAGATTGCGGCTTGTGAATTCACTAAGAAGGCGGGTGTCCCCGGGTTTGACAGATGTTTTGTTGGCGGCAAGGACGCTGCTCGTCGGCAGCCAAGGAGTGCTTTTCTCAGGGCATTTTTTGGTAGTGCTGATTGCTGGAGCAAATTTCTCTAGCAGTAGAAATCCTGACTCAGAAGCAGATCTGCCAAATCCACTCCCAAAGTAGCCATCATAAAAATGTATTGTTGAGCTAAAATATAACCCTCTAACATTATATTTAATAGATATATATATATTCCTTATTAAATGATTAAACAATACAATTAATCTAATTTAATCTAATTGAAGGATTCATTTACAACTAATTGCAGCACTATACATAAGTGCAAGAGGATTAATTACTGAACGTTTAAATTCAGCAACAGTCTCATCCTGCCGACTATGCCAAAAAGATGTATTGCTGGGATAAAATGTTATCTGCTACCGCTTAATAAATATATTTTTATATATATATCTGTTTCAAATTATCAGGGCTGAGTCATGGAGTCGAAATCATAGATAGTATCATAGATAGTATTGGTTGAAGTCAGAAGGAATATTACAACTCCAGCAACAAAAAGAACATCTCTTACTAATATGGCATAATGATGTAACTTTCATAGAATGTTTAGAAATGTAAATAGGGCTGTGGAGTCGGTAGATTAATGTTCCGACTCCGACTCCTCAGTTTTTTGTATTTCCGACTCCGACTCCTCTGTATTAATATGTGAATGTATTTTATACATTCCTTGAAGGAAAGAAAGGCTTCTAGCAGAGAGAGGTAGTTGGGCAGAAGCTGTCTTCTCCTTTCTGTGTGCTGATCTTCTGCTGAAGATAGGGCAGTGGGAGGATCCAGAAAGGGGCCTTTATTATAAAACATGATTTCCGTAGTAGAATCCCATAGTCATGTTTAAAGTTTAAGCTAACAATCAAAGTTTACAAGTTTTTATAGTCTTTTGCTGAATGACAGCAGTTTTTCCAATGGTACAGCTTCAGTCTTGAACTATTGATCCTCCATTCCCTTCACTTATACAAGTGTCTCTAGTCCTGCAAAAAACATATTTACTTAATCCCTTATCTGTGAGAGGCTAGGTTACCCATGGGTTCCCTGTAACAGCAGAACACAACACTATGCAAAGTATAAGTATTGCCGCTTCTAATTGTGCGTTGCGTGCCATATAGTGAAGCACATGAAAAGCATGCTTCTTCACGGTCACTTAACGTGTTCGTTTTGCGGTTACGTGAGGCACTGCATGCATTGGTCTATTCTTACAATAGAGAAGTCATTAATTTTAACTTTTTGTGAATTGGGACATTTAAACTTGCTAAATCAAAATTTAGTCGGAGTCGGTGCATTGTTTGCCGACTCCGACTCCTACTCCAGGTACCCAAAATTTCCTCCGACTCCACAGCCCTGATAAATCATAATTATATTATGTGTTCTCTTAATCTAACACCCTTAAAAATAAAATCAGTGATACACAGCAGAAGGTGGTTTTAGTGATAGATAATGAGTTCTCCCAGTTCCCAGTTCTTCTGTGGTTTGGGATGACCTGCTGTGTGAAACCCTGCCTTTCACCCAGTAAAACTCATGTGCCGTTCACCTAGTAAAACTCATGGTCCAGCACATGTGCAGCTCTCTTCAAATCATCTTCTCTGGCTGTGCAATCAGTAAGGCTGTAGTAGCTGAATAGAAAGAGTATTCAAGTTATGTTGTCATCAGGCACGCATGTGCAGTGGGCTAGTTGGACAGGTAAGAGTTCTGGGCGAACACCAGGGTTTTACACAGATGGGGCATCCCAGTTTGTGATGCCCTAGGAGAGGGAATCAGCCTGCCTTTGAGTCTCATAGATTCCCGGGCTGTTTTTGATCCTCTTTGACCTCAGTGCAGGAATAAAGAAATTCTGCCCCCTCCTCAACTGCCCTATGATGCTGCTACTGTCCAATACCAATATGTGTCATGTTGTACCTCTTCTTTAGAAGTAGGTTGCACCCCCTTCCCATGATGATGATGATGTTTTATGGCCTGACCACTAACAGTAGCTCTGATTCATGAAAATAGGATGGCTAAGATAAAGGCGCCCCCAATGGCCTTGGCGTTTTATTACAGGTAATGTGTTATTACTAATTATTGGCCATCTATGAAGGCATTGGAGCCTCGCAAAATCTAGGAGTCAGGACTTTGGTTTACCAACTCCACATCCCTGATAATAGTGATGGTTTATATCGTATTAGCAATATACTGAACCTGTCTGTGGATTTCAAGTGAGTAGAGGCTCTCTTTAAACATTGAATTAATCTTTTTTAAAAGAACTTCTTGCCAGTTACACAATGGCACCCAGATCACATGTGTGCTTTATCTCCAGCAGGAAGCTCGCGGGAGTGTATTGTAATTGCGAGATAATGGAATATGAGTCAAATGGAAAGTTTACTTTATGGCAAGTTTCCATTTTGTCTCCAGAAGGAAAGCATTTATTTGCTGACTTTCAGTGGGAGCCCTGGGGCGGCTCCATTATAATATCAAATCATGTTTTGTCTCAGCTAGATCTGCTTGTGTTCTAAACTGTAAATTATCGCAGCAACAATGAATTTAATTCACGTAATTTGAGCATGGATCGAGCCGGCAGGAATGTTCTCTCCATGAGAAAAGAACATGTTGCTCAGCTGGCGGGATTTAGAGATGTGGACCATGTGTGGTGCTACTGACTCGTCCAAGAAGTTTCATGAATATGGCCTTGAGATACAACCACCAGGCTACAGGGTATTTCTTCCTAATGAACTAAAGACACAGTGAACTGCAGGCAGAATTGTAGCACAGTTGGCGATGGTGAAGTTCAGCAGTAATTTGGAAGACAAGTCAGAACAGGAGGACAAATATGAAATCATTGGTCATGTTTCCTACTGGACCGTGGTACCAGGCAACATCTCTCCCCCCCCCCCCCCCCCCCCCCAGCAATTCTGAAATGGTTTTGGCAAATAAAAATAGAAAAAACAAGGCTTACCTTGCTGCCACTGGCCACCCGCTCCCCCTTCTAGGAGAAGCTGCCGCCCCTTCTGTTATGGAGTGCCATGTCAGCCGGTAAGTGTGCAGTAGCCTCATTGCTGCCTGCCAGGGCAGCCTTTGTTTTTTTTCTATATGCCAAAACCTTCTCAGTGCCAGGTGCCTGGTATGTGGGTCCAGTGTGACTGGCACAGACCAGACAATGGCAAAAAGGCAATTGCCTGCAGTGCAATATAAAAGTTGTAGTAGGGTTCCAGTTTGCCCCTTTCCATTCTATTCTTTCATGACCACCTTCAAATGTGGTCACACAGCCACCCCTGTCACTCCAGTCCAGTGCTCCCAGTAGCTTTGTAGGTAGAAGCTGGGTCAATGGCAGACAGGTGGGTCAGTTAGTAGGTGCGCAGACATGTGGGTGGGTAGTTAGGTCAGTGGGTAGGTAGCTGGGTCAGTGGGCAGGCAGGTAGGTTGCTGGGTCAGTGGGCAGGTAGGCGGCTAAGTTGGTGGGTGTCTGTATAGGTAGGAGGCACTGTAGGTAGCAGGGTCAGTGAGTAGACAGGTAGA
Source organism: Gastrophryne carolinensis (assembly GCA_027917425.1). NCBI lineage: Eukaryota > Metazoa > Chordata > Amphibia > Anura > Microhylidae > Gastrophryne > Gastrophryne carolinensis. Next base: position 403,116,909 of record CM051239.1, on the reverse strand, counting down.
TGGGTGGGTAGGTAGGGGCCATGTAGATCGCGATGGAGCTGGAGCCGCGGGACGAGCAGATCAGTTGATCAGAGAGCGTCTGGGCTGGTTAGATTGGATATGACTACAGCATCCAACATCTCCCTGCATAGAGCTGGAGCCGCAGACCAGCTAGGCGGATCGGAGAGTGGAGGTGAGTACAGCATCTCCCCCGTCCAGCTGACAACTTGGCTCCGGAGCAAGAACGCTCGCCTAGCAAAGCGGAGACTGGAGGGGTCTATCAGTGCTTGAATGACAGCACTTAGAGGACCATTCAAGGGCGTGACCACGCTAAGGAGGGAGTTATTGGCTCTCAAGGGATCGTTGGTGTCCTGCATTGACTGGCATTGGCCGGAGCCGCAAATGAGGGAGTTTATTTCCTCATTCACGCCGCTGACCTGAGAGGAAGTACAGCACTGGAACATTGCTTGGCAAGGTAAGCTGCTTTTTTTTACATTTGCCTGTAAAATCCCTTTAACCCATCAGTACAGTATACAGTGAGCATAGTGAAGAGTACTTATATTCTGAGACAGGATGCTAGCTTCTTTGCATATGCTATGTTGATAGAATATGTAAATTTAACTTCAGCCCCAGAAATAAATGTAGGGAGGTAAACCCAATATGTGGACCGATGGAAACAGAGATTTATTTTACATTTCATTACATGAGGGGGGTACAAATGGGGAGGCAAAAGTGGGGTGGTGAAGAAGAAAGAAGAAGAGAGGGGAAAGGAGGAAAGGAGAGAAGAGAGGGGGAAGGAGAAGTCTAAGGAGGGGTAATGGCTGATGGGGCAGGATTAGGCTCTGAAAGGCAAATATTCAGGGAAATCTTAAATAGTAAATGTGTTATTGGAGTTGTACAGGAAGAAAGCAAGATCAGTTTGTCCACTTTGAAAACCATAACCAATAGAAGGTAAAAGAGGTATTGCTAGAAATCTTTTGCAAGCCTTTCTATAAGGGGGGATACATTGACCATTCGCTTAGCGAAGGAATGACCATACAAATCTTCTGCGATTGAAGCTAATGCAATCTCTCACATCACTCATTCTCATAGGAAAACACATTTTTGGGGTGACTTCTGTTTCCACATTTCAGCGATCAAGTGATGAACGAGAAATTTTTGGTCAGCCAAAACTTTATGATGGATGACCGATGAACCAATTCTCGCTCATCGCTTGATCGCAGCAGCCATCACATAGCGATTATCACTTTAGCTGTTTCTTGTTCATTAATAGGTCTGTGTAAACTGGCATAAGAGGCATGTTGCTGGGTCCCCCTGCAAAGGATTAGTCTGTAAGTTTTGCTTTGCTCAGGGATCAAGCTTTAGCAGAAATTTTGAGTGGTGCAAAAAGTAATGTCACTATCCAGTTGTTTTTGCTGAAGTGGAACAAAAGACTCTTGGTTCCCCAGTGTGGATTCTGATTTGGGATGCCCCACAATGTGTATGGGTGCAGAAAACACCAGGCCATTTTACCTACTTACCTTCTTGAAGGTTCTCGGAGTGGTTGAATGCAGCACTCAGCAGAGCGTGGTGTAAATCCGTGGCAGACTATACATTTAGACTCTAGGTCTTCATACTTAATCACAAAGCCATAGCTCAAAGCTCAAAGCATATACTTAGTGTGAGAAAACATTAGTGCCATTTTATTTACTAAGACATTCAATTCGAGAGGGAATGCAAAGAAAAAATGTGGGATTGGAAGTGAAGTGCATAGCGCTACACAAGGACACACTTTAATGCAAAGGCCATGGAGGTCACGGTGATTCTTTGTTGTCCTCTTTTAAAACACTCTAAAATTCTGGCGCTTTGTTGTCCATTAAATATTTCAATAGTAGTTTTTCTGTAAGCGTAAATAAGTTTATAAATAAAATGGCTCTCATTATCTGCGTGTCTCATGTAGACTTGGAAGGGCATTATGTTTTTCAAGTACATCTGACTATAGTAAAGATCCACTTTAAGAGGAACCCTGGATTTTGACTCTTCGGGGTGTTGTTCCCCTCTGCTGTGAGTATCCTGAGGGATTACCAGTAATAATGCCAGTCAATCAGCGATTGCTCTCCATTCATACTTTCCTTAGCCGATCTGATTTCAGAGTGGAGGGTGATGAATCCCAGAAATGAGAAAAAAATTGTCTCTATGGCCAGTTCGTATCTGAAGGGAGGTGATTATATATATGGTCTTAGAGGAGTGGAGAACGGGCAATCAACATAAACAACTTAACCTGTCACAGCTAAGGTCCGGTGTACATATGTAACTTCTCCAAGTGAAATACATGTCCAGTACAATGTAATTATAGAGATTGGAAAAATGAATATATGTAAATCTGCATGATTTTTCTCCAGTTTTCTGCAGTTAATGCAGCCCAAGCACCGCGGTTGATACTGCATATGTAAGCTCTTGGTGCTGAGAGGTGTGCTATGTATTTTTGGAGTTCGTATTTGTCATTTTTAACAAATTTACGTTTAAAAGTTAAACATTTCCCTATACAAATGAGTGGCAGAATGTTCCAGAAGCAGCACACATGGCGGGCCCCTGTCCTCTCTCACTCTCACAGACCCAAACTAGTGCTGCAGAGTGTTGGGTGCAGCGGAGTCAAATCCAGATAGACATTTGTGGTGTAACAGGGACTGGCTTTACTGGAACATGAGTGCAGTAAGAGAAGTCACCTTACATAGTGGATAACATAGACAGGAAAAGGAAGTTATAGAGATCGCTTTAATGTTTTAGGAAACACAACATGCAGTAGAGAATGTACATCCCACATGTCTTTCACTGTATTATCACTGCGTATGTAAATAAGCCATGGTTTACTAGGCCACCAGGGCCTTGGTGGCCCATGCCTTTCTGTTTTTTTAGTCAGAGTCCTGATTGTTCTGTGGCCTCTCTGTAGTGATAACCTCCCACAATTCATCTCTGGATAATAGCATTTCCACTTCAAACTTCCATAGCGGATAATTGTCATTGTTCAGTTTGGCCACTGACAGTTTAAGCTCTGAGCTGCTGGACATTCTCCCTCCTTTATAAATGAAAACAGTCTTACATGTATACAGGAGATGTCTCTGCAAGAAACAACAACTAGCAAATACATTCCCCCACTATAGCTACAACGTGGATGTGGCATTGCTAAATGTAATTGGGCCCTGGTGCAAACGTTAAATGAGATCCTTTCATGGCTCATACAGTAAATGTTTTTCTGTCTTTTAAAGTGGACCAACACCCACGGGTGATCGGCCCGGGAATCTATAAGATTCCCGGGCCGATCACCTCCCTCCCCGCGGGACATCCGAGATCGGGATGTCCCGCGGGGTGAAACCCCCCCAAACCCCCCAAACTCCTTACCTTAGTTTCGGCGGCGGCCGGCCGCCGCCGCCTCCCTCGCGCCCCTCTAGTCGTGCGCGCGCCCGCGCCGGCCGTCTGTGAATGGCCGGCGCGGGCACGCGCGCGTCAACAGGGACGCGCGGGAGGCGGCGGCGGAGGAGCCGCTTGTCCGCGGCTTGTCCGTCGCCGCGGACAGAGGTGAGTTCGGGGGGTTCGGGGGGGTTTCACACAGCGGGGCACCCCGATCGGGGGTGCCCCACCGAAGTGGACCAAGACCCAGGATAGTCAAAATCCTGGGTGTTGGTCCACTTTAACTCACTTGGATGCAGCTAGACAGCTAATGACTGAAACAGCAGAGGTATATGGTGCTTCCTTTCTCTAAAGGATTCCAAGTGAGCACAAATATAATAAATAAGGTGGAGGAGCAATATTGACGGAGGCCCTCCTGAACTCCTGGTCTTGGGTGCGGTCGCACCCTGTGCACCCACTATAGTTACACACCTGGCTGTGTGCCCCCAAACACTCGCAACCAAGCACACCTTCCCTCACACCTGCACACGCCCCAACAAACCTGCAGGCATACACACACCCCACAGATGCATGTGTGCATACCAGCAGACAATCATGTGCACCCCTGCAGATGCGCATGCACACACACTCACCCCCTGACGTGCATGCATAGACCCACCATATGCCCAATGTGTACACCCACAGATGCACATGTGGACACCCTCAGATACGCAAGCGCACTCCTTCCACATATGTGCATGTGCTCATCCACGGATGCGCAGGAACATACATCCCCATATGTGCATGCATATACCCGCAGAAATGCATGCACACCCATAGATGCACATCCACAGATGTGCATGTACACACCACCCCACCCAGGTGCACAAGGGCACACGCAAGTATGGCACACACCCACAGACATGCATGTACACACACAGTCGCACATGTGCACAAACTTTCAGCATGTAGGCATATAGGCATGCGCATCAACACTGTATACGCACAAATCCTCAGACAATCATGCGCACACAGCTCTATCTAAGCACTGTTTCTGTTTCTCCTAGATATATACATCTAGTTGCATTGTATTGTTCCATTTACCTGTTCTCCCCCTTTTGGTGGGGTAAAGAAGGATACAGTATTTCACCATTTTATGAAAAAAACAGATTTGAACCAGATTCTGGTCCATTGGGACCACTTTGATTGTTTATAACAATAACAAAAGTCAGAAATGTCATTAACGGGCACTTATTATACAGCACAGTGATCTGATACCAAAGATTATAGAGTAGCTAATGGTTGATATTTAAATTCTCAGCATGTACATGTGAATTCATACCCATGCCCTGTACGCCACTTTTCAGCAAGACATCTCTTTCAAAATCAACGCCAAACATGTCAAAATCACAACGGTAAAAATATAATTATGCTGCCAGTCAGATATGCATGAGTAAATTGCTTTAAAAGGTATGCAGCCCGGAATTTCACTAGGTTAGCAATTAAAGGGTCTTAGTGCCTAGGAAGATTTGCCTCTGTCATTGCCTATGTGAACAAATATTTTTATCCCTTTACTGGAATTAAAATGATATTGGCTTAGTTTTAACTGTTTGATGGTAATTAAGAGGGATATTCAATAAGTTATCCCAATGTGTTTAAGTGACCAAAACCCACGGAGATCGGGCCAGGAATCTATAAAATTCCTGGGCCAATTGATTCCCTCCCCCGCTGAGTGAAACCACCCAGGTTGCCCATAAACCCACCTTCTTTTCGGGTCCAACGGCACATGCGTGAGCCGCTGCCGCAACTCCGCTATCCCTCTAGCAGGGAGCGTGCCGGCGCCAGGCATTTGTGAATGGCCGGCACGTGCACACTCCCTGTTAAAGGGAAGCTTGAGATGCGGCTGCCAACACGCTAGGATCCTCTGGCCTTAGACAAGCTCTTGGACGCAGGGGTTTGAGTGGATCAGAGCATGCTGATTGGATGAGCGGCCGTGCATGCGTCGTAGAACCGGAAAGGGGTGAGTTTGTTTGGGCAACCTGGAGGGTTTCACACAGTGGGGAACCCTGGGTTCTGGGATCCTGGGTTTTGGTCCACTTTAAACCAGACCAACAGCCTTGCACAGTTGGAAAAAAAACCTCCCCAAAACTCACTTGCCTGTATCTGCATGTATGATACTGAATTGTTGTCAGCACTTACATTTTCCCCTGCATTTACTCAAAGCCTCGCCAATTTTCTCGTAGTCAAGGTCGAGGACCTAGGAGGCTTCCTTTCCCAGCATTCCATCCACACTGCTGCCTGAATTTAACTGACATAACCCACAATGCACATCAGCAGGAAATCCAGCAGCACTTCCTCTTTGCATGCTACCCTTAAGTCTATAGGATGCCATTAAGGAGGGGGGAAATAGATCACGACAGGAGTTACAAAAAGATAAATACATTTGTAATGTGCAGCAATCTGAATTGCCCTCTGGTGTGGTGCAAATGAGAATTGTTTATTTTAAGGGTGTTGGTCTGGATTAAAGTGCTTAGCTTGTCTGTCATGTTTGGACATGCAACACACACAGAAGCAGTTTAGTCTGTTGCACTGGAAGTGACAGGGTGGCAAGTGCAGTACAGGTCTACAAAGCAAGTGGGTGATCTGGAGCTTTGTTCCATCATGAAATTCCTTATAAAGGATGAAAAGAAGCCTAAAAACATGCATGAAAGAATGATTGCTGTATTTGGTGATGATGCACTTTACTACTCGTAAAATAAGCAGTTTAAATGAGGTAAAGAATTAATTTGATTTTCAGTTATTTGACCCCGTTCATGGATACCTGTAAAGCATCTTTAGAGCATATGTACCTGAGGCCATGATTTTAGAAGGTGGTTGGGCCAAAGCTCGTGTCATCTGTGTTAATGTCATGAAGGTTCACTTTCCTTGTCCTCGATCCAGTGGTGTATAAAGCGGATGGAAAATCATAAAAAGAAAGTGCAAAATTGCTCCCCTAAAGCCTCACCTTTGGCAAAAATGATTTGAGAGGGCTTAACTCCATGCAGATGTTCTGGAATAAAAGGCTGATTGTTTGCTGCAGAACTGCTTGGGAGCGGCCATCTTGTCACCCACATAAGCATGAGGGGAGAGCTGTGCCAGCAGCAGCCCACACCAAACTGAGAGATAAATGCCTCAGAAACACGGGCAGCTTGTGTATTATATGTGGCTTCACCCAAGGTTAGGTTCCCTCGGGATATTTGGGCTTAGAGCTATGACCACACCTTGATATAGTTTTAGAAAAATATGTTAAATTTTATTGATCTATTATCTTACAGCATATATACTATTAAGAATAATTTACAACATTGCATGTGCATATAAAAACAATACTATCATAGCATAATCAGGATATTAGTGTGTATAAGTTTACGTGTAGCATCGTCTTCTCCGAAGACATTAGGGCAGACATGCGGCATGTTTCGCCTGATTTGGCTTTTTCAATGCCCTGTACATGCAATATAGATAACCTTGTATTAGTGTGGTTAGTATGTTAGTTATTATATTCTATATATTTATAATTTCAATAGTACCTTACAACGCTCATTCCTTCAGAAAATGGATAAATACGTTTACAAGGTGTGTTGGATCCCCAACGAGAGATGGTACCGTGCCCGCCAGCCTCCTATTATGCCAAGAAGGTTGTTGTCAAATATTTTAATTATATCAATGCTTGTCTTATATTAGCCCGGGAAGCAGAGAGAACTGATTCATAAATGTACCTGATTGAGTTATTTTCCACTGTGGACAATTATCCACGTTGTCCCAAAATAGGCTTCTTGCATCACAATAATAGAGCACCCAAATAGTGACCTACAGAGTAAAAATAGTCTGTTAGCAGTGCGCCCGGGCAAAGTTAGTTCTACTTTCCCAAACTATATAGGAAACAGTGGAAAGCAACATACTGTACCTGCAGTGTGTCCCTGCTATGAGCTCCCCAGGTGTGATCAGTATCCTGCAATATGCTACTGTTGTAGTTGTTTGGATTGGCAGTTGCGGTGGCCGGTATCAGTCACAATGCGCAGATGTATACACTTGTCTCGGGCAGCGCACACAGCTTTACCTCGGGGTATGTCAGAACATCAAGCGCCTGGTATACTGACCGGCCAACGCTCTAGCGGCGCTCTTTGTGCTCTGGCGCGCTTCTGCCCTCACCTCGGCCTCAGCCGGAAGTGGAGCAGCGCGTCGCCGGACTGACCTGAATGTCCGCATTAGCGGCGCCATTTTGTCGGCGATCCGCCATTTTGTGGAGGACTTCGTTCCTCCATCTTGCTGTGGTCAATGTTGTTATTAATCTTATGGCTGTCTTTGTTTGCGGTGCCATTTTCTCGGCGATCCTTTATTCGTTTTTCTTTCCAATAACGTTGTCAACTATGCGGTCTTATTTAGAATTATATAGTAATTTTCAGGTCAGAACTGTCAGTCCGCATTCTGGGCATGAGTAATATATGGACACTACATGAAATGTTTTGATTGAACCCAAAGTATGTATGGGGCTTAGGCGGCACATTAGCATTTTTCCTAGGGTTTACAGATTCTTTAGGATATGATATATCATAGTGATACATGATATGTGCTATTCATATATACATAAAATAACATTGTCCATCCAGTTCATAAGGCCAAGCCTTGAACATCTTATATGATAGACTATCGATAACCTGGTATATTTAAAGTGACAATGTTTGTGCATTTACCTATCTTTTATGTTATACTTTTTTCACACCCACGTATTTCCCAAAAATGGAAGAATGAGGAAACTATGTGGCTTAATGAAATATACTTTATTTTAGGTTTTGTGTATTATGTTATATAAACACAAAAGAACAAAAGGTACACTAGTGCAAAGCCTGGTGGGGGAATAGCATGTACTAAACACCAAAGAGGCCACCCCTAGGACACGTGGCCCCAGAGAGACGCAAAAACCCAACACACACACAAACGGCTGCACAAGAGATCTTAAAATGTATTAGGCAACAAAGGGTTACACAAAAATCACACAAAGACAAAAAAAGAAAAACAAGTGATTCTCCTCCACACTAAAACAATATGCTATACAGCCATTAATTACATTGATATTGCTACACATCCATAATACATGATAATAGTCACGCAATAAATATTCAATTAATGATATAAAAAGTGAATCCAATATAGAGGGTGCCTAAAAAGTGCAAGTGCCTGTCAAAGTGCAAACGCAATCTGCAAAGTGGTCACCCCACGGGTGCATGGCATAGAGTTCTGGGAGCTCCCCTTGCTTAATTCAGTATTGCTGCCACATCTCGCCACATCTTCAGTTTTTCAGTTTTTCTTTAGGTAGTATTGGGTGTTTTCTAGGTATTGATAGGAAGTTTCTTTTCCTTTGTAATTGCGTTTACACTTTGACAGGCACTTGCACTTTATTTCTGTACCTTATATATTGGATGCACTTTTTGGTCACCGATGTTCCAGTATCTAGCGATACCCATTGCCATAGGGTAACCATCTTGGCGAGGCCAAACATAATTTGAATGAGGGCCTGAAGCATGATTCCTGTGGTCACTGCTCTAAGTGCCAAGGACATCATTGGATTGCGAAGGACCAGGCAAGGTAGTTTAAAGGCCCTTAGACTAGACTTCCATTTTAATCTTGGGATGGTGAGACACTCATCATTTTAACCCTTTCATGCCAACCGCCAGCCCTGAAGGCTACCTGCCCACATAATTAGTAGCGGGCTCTTCTTTACCCCTGATAAAACACAAACTATCACAATTGGTTAAATGCTGGGCTGGCCATTAATATACGGGCAATATAGCCAAAAGACACATTTTATTATCAAAAATTATGGCACCAAACAGATACATGTATGAAAAGACCAGGGTACATACATAAATTTAAAAACCGCAATTGCATGTTAAAATACAAATACATTAAACTAAGGGCCCCTGCCAGATCGACCTGGACTCCATGCACACACCCGCATTCACCCCGCTCTCACAGAAAAAATGCTGGCCAGCAAAAATCATAGGGACAACACTGTATCCTCTCTTGGAACCTGAAGGATTATACAATTGTAAATCAGCATTGACTTTTCCTCTCCACCGGGACTAAGCTGATGTCCACTATAGAAAAGTCCAGGAGCCTACGCCAGGGTGCTGTAATACTGGTTGCAACCAGGACTCATCACAGGGACCACGTGAATTCCAGCCAAATTGCTTCAGCTCATCTGCTGAGCCACAGTATACTGACACATGTATGGGATGATTCAGCTTTAATGCTCACATTCACAGCACAGTTGGAATATCAGCACTGTGTAGAAAGCAGGCATATAGGCATCAGCCTTCCAAAGTAGGTAACAGGTTCAGTGTGCATACAGCACAGTCACTCCTGGGCGCTCCAAACTCAGCCCAGAGTGTGTATATAAGGGGAGATGCAACAACCCGTCACCCCTGCATCTTGCGGCGATATTTGCCAGTGATCTCAGCCCTCCCGCGTATCACCAGGGAGTCCAAGCAGCCAGTGTGTCAGGTTTACAGGTTACTTTCCAGCGCGACCATCCAGCGTGAGCAGGCGTGCGTGGTGGGCATGGTCAGCTGTTTCGCTCCGCCTCCGGAGCTTCGTCAGGGTGAGAGGGGGGGCCGACTCTATTAGGCAATTTATGTAGATGGTACTCTATTGTTGGCCAATCATTGGCACGCGCTAGCAATTCCACATTAGAGACCCAGGCTTCAAGCTTGCAACCAATTCCACTTCCTTGTCACATGACCCGGTTTCACTGCGTCTTACACCTGCGCAGTCAGCATCAGGCAATTGTCCACAGCTTAGGAAGGATGTTTAACCCTTCCAGCAAAAACCGGAGCTAGTTTGACATTCAAGCTTCCTTTTTACAGCTCTAGCCATGCATACTACACATTACTTGCACACATCAGGCCAAACACCCTCCCATTTCATGTCTATTATTTGTACTGGGACTAAGTGAAATTAATAAAGCACCTCATATACAGCAACCAAACACAATATATACATTGCACAGTCACACTAAAAAACAGCAGCAGGATATAGCAAATAAAGCATACCTAAACCCTAACGTAATTCAGATTAATAAACCTGTTGCGGTTTGATAATAGGCAGGCTATCCCCATCACAGCCGCCATAACTACACCTATATCACACTATATACAGCAGCATTGCCCTTTAGCATCTAACTATAGCTAGGTAAGGCAAATAAATATAAGCAACGGAGAATATAGGGATAGATGGCAAGCTAGGGATAAAAAGTGGTGAAAATAGAATAAGGGGTGAATAGTGCATGATACCAAACGGAAAAAACACCCACACCCAGTAAAGGAAAACCCGTACAACCCCCCGTGACGCCGCTCAACCCCACAAACAAGAGGGATACTGGATCAATGATTCATCCAGGAAACATATATACAAATACCACAAAATATTCAGCGCCTGAGCTACCTACCCAGTTGCCAACAAGGGTCCTACCTCTAGACAAGGTTATAGAAAAGCTTTTAGACCCATGTCTATGTTCAGGCCCAACGGGACCATAGTGCCCAGTTCATAAATAAATCTTGATTCCTTCTGTAGCAAACGTACATCCCAGGATCCCCCTCTACCAGAACAATTAAGTTTGAAAATCCCACAGACTGTTAGCCCAGAGGGATCCCCATTGTGGTATTTATGAAAATGTGTAGCTACGGGGCTTTTTTCATTATTTCGCTTAATATCGTGTATGTGTTCTCCTATCCGGATGCGTAGCTCCCTCTTAGTTTTTCCTACATACTTAAGCCCGCATGGGCATGTGATGAGATACACCACAAACCTAGAGGCGCAATTGATAAATGCGCCTATTGTGCTGGGATTTGTACACCTTGGTCCGGTAAAGCTGGTTGTTTTGATCATGAATGGACAGATCCCACAATGGCCACAACTAAAAGAGCCCACTATATTCTTGTTAGTTCTATTCACTTGGTGGACTTTGTATTCACTACGTACTGACAGATCTTTTATGTTGTTGGCCCGTTTAGCCGTCAATAAGGGTCCAGAGCCCACAACTCTTGCAACCTTCGGATCTAATAACAATACATGCCAATGAGATTGTAAGATCGCACGAAACCTATCCCAATGTGTACTGTATTTGGTGATAAGTCGTACTGGTTGATCTCCACCTATACGTCTATTCCTACCCCCTCCCAGCAAATCGCCTCTGGGAATATCCAGTGCCTTACGAAAGCACGTTCTCAGCAGGCGATGGGGGTACCCCCTCTCCCTAAACCTCCCAGTCAATTCCCGTGCCTCACGGACATAGGCCTCCTCCGTGCTACAGTTCCTTCTGATGCGAAGGAACTGTCCCAGAGGGATGCCCCACCGTAACGGGCCGGGATGATGGCTGGAGAAGTGAAGGAGGGTGTTGCCTGCTGTTGGTTTGCGGTATGTGGAGGTGGTGAGGGTACCTGCTTCCTTCGCAATGTTTATGTCCAAGAATTAGATCCTATCGGGACTCACTTTATAGGTAAGTTTTATGTTCCGGTTGTTGTGGTTGAGGGAGTCGATGAAATCATCTAATTGAACTCGTGTACCCCTCCACAGCAACAGGACATCATCAATATATTGTAGCCAGAGGGCCGCATGTGCTCGAAACTCCGCCGCCCAAACACCTCGGCGCTCTCCCACCGCCCGAGGTGTAGGCAGGCGTAGGATGGAGCACACGCCGCCCCCATGGCTGTCCCACGGATCTGATGGTAGAACACTCCATTAAAGCGAAAGAAATTATTTGATAGGACAAACTCCAACATCTCAACTAGAAATTCGTTATACGCTGCATCACCCGGTCCCAATTCCTGGAGCACTTCCTCAACAGCCTGCAGGCCAACTGCATGGGGAATGGAGGTGTAGAGGCTCTCCACTTCCACACTCACCAAGAGCCAGTCATCTTCAATCCTAATGTCCTTCAGTTTGCGAAGCAGATCACTCCTATCAAGCACAAACGACGGTAGCAGTCGGACTAGGGGCTTCAAATTTTCATCAATAAAACGGGCCACGCCCTCCAGAGGGCCCCCATTCCCCGATACAATAGGCCTGCCTGGTGGGGTCACCGGGTTTTTATGTATTTTGGGTATGGTATACAGTACCGGGATATTATATTCTCTTACTTGCAGGTACTCAAATACCTTATGTGTGATTAAATTCTCTTCCCGTGCCCAATATAATTTTTCATTTAGCTTATATACCACATCTGGGAAAGGATTTGTCAAAATAGAACGATAGGTTTCACAGTCATGTAATTGACCTTCTACTTCTTTCACATAATATTGTTCATCAAGAAGGACCACATTGCCTCCCTTATCGCTGGGCCTTATAATAACGTTACTTGCCCGTTTCAAATCTTCTAATGCTGTTCTTTCAGCTTTAGTAAGGTTATCTTCACCTCCTAAAGAATCCCATTGTACTAGGCCTAAATCCCGCTCTACCAATTGCAAAAATAATGCCAGATGTTTGTTTTGACTCAGAGGAGGGAAGTTTTTTGAAGGACATTTTAGGCGACTTAAATTCGGTAGTAAATCGGGTATTTCATCAACTGGCTCCTCACCTACTTGTTCACATGAATAATCAGGATTCTGAGCCAGTTCGTTAGTTGGCTCCAGACTATTTATTTCCCCTGGCGACTTATTGCTATACATAGTTTTAAATAGTACCTTCCGTAAGTAGAGGGCAGTGTCCTTATAAAGTTCAAACTCATCACCCCCTGTACAGGGGGAAAAAGATAAACCCTTAGCCAATACCGATCTATGATGGTCATTTAAAGCAAAATTAGACAAGTTAATGATATTCAGCCCACTACTTATGGGTTCTCCCCTATGTATATTTACTACAGGGGGGGACCCCCCATTCTCTTTTTTCGAATCCCCCTCAGGGATTTTACCCTGGTGGCTACGCTTTCGACGTCTTCTCCTCTTTTTTGATGTGGTTCTAAAAAAGACACAGTTCTACGCCCTGGGCTTTGGTGATGCAGGTAAAGCAGGTGACATGCCAGCTCCTCCTGCCCTGTGAACTGGTTTAGGGGTCTTAATCACAAAGGGTTAAGTGTAGACACGCACACTCTCAAAGTGCAGCTTTCAAATTTATTTCTTGCTTTGATTTGTTGTTGCTTGGTCGTTTGTTTTGGGTGTTGTGCCACACCGTCTGATCGTCACTATCGCAAACCGGGAGTGAACAATGGAAGCTGGGAACAAAGCAGGGATTGGTGTCCACTGCCCCACTACCAGCTTCTGCCAGTTACTCCACCTTCGGCAAGGAGGGGCCTTTTATACAGGCGAGTGAGAAGACGTCAGCTCACTCCTGGTATCAAAGGCCGCTCCTTCCAGCGGGAAGGGAGTTGACACCAGCCGATGTGCAGGGCAGATTGGATGCTCTCTGCTCCCCTGAAGACCCTGGACCCAGAATTTGAGGCCTTCCAGGAAAGACCCCTGGCCCTGGATTCTGGGTGAAGTTTTTTTATCACTTAATGGGGAAAAATGCCAGGCATGTAGACTCTATGGTGTTGCAATTGGAGGGCTGGATTTGTGGGAATGTTGGCAAGCTATTTCATGAGTCATTGAGCTCTTCAGTCTGACCATTTTGCATGTTAGTCTTGGAAGACAGCTTGGCACGATATGCCTGATTCTATGCTCTCATAAGTAAATAAAGACCAATATATATTAAAGTATAATAATTTGGGAGCTTGGCGACATATGCTTTGTAGAGGATGAAACCAGCTCTGTATTTTTCTCTGTTGTCTCTATACAATGTAAAGTGCTGTTTTGCAGCTTAATCAAGTTAGTAAAGCATGACTATTATGGAGGCCTGTTTGCCATCTGCTCCACTAACCTAAAGGCCAAAGTTTGCTTGTTTTTTTTGTAAATGGGCCAACCCTCCTCTGTACAGCCAGCTTATCTGTTCCGTTGTTGTGATCTCCATAGAGAGGGGCTGATATTATTCCACTGACTCAGGTCGAAGTTATTGTACATCATTGTGATCTGTGGAACAGTCCTTATCTTGCCTATTGTTCTAGTCTGTCAGATTCCTGGTTTTAGCAATGTCACAGAGTGGATCCAAGCAACTGATTGCTCCTATTCCAGGGCTTACAAACTTACCTGATTCAGTCCATCGCTGTCAAGCCTCAACCCCACCTTCATGCTGGACACATACCGCCTCTACTTCAGTCACAGTGCTGCGGGCATGTCTGCTTCATTCAGTTCGGAAGTTTGTCTAGGTGCTTTTGCGCATTTGAAACTATTTAGTCGTAGTATCTATTTCTCGAAACTTGGCAAATAAACCAATGTACCTTCTGAGTGTGTATCTTAACATAGTAACATAGTATGTGCGGCAAAATAAAGACTTTAGTCCATCCAGTTCAGCCTGTTTATCTCCTTCCAGTGATCTAGTAGCCATAGCTGGAAATGTTATTACATGCCAGTAGGGCATCCAGGCCGCTTTTGAACGTTTTTACTGTATCCTTCATTACTACCTCCTAAGGCAGTGAGTTCCATAGTCTCACTGCTCTTACAGAGAAGAATCTCCTCCTATGTCGGTGGAGAAAGCACCTTTCCTCTAACCTTAGTGGATGCCCTCGGGTTATGCTTAAACTCCAGGGTATAAATAGATTGTGGGACAGATCTTTGTATTGACCCCGAATATTTTTATACAAAGTTAATAGATCACCCTTGAGGCATCTTTTTAAAATAAACCTAACTTTGACAATCTTTCAGAGTACTCTAGTCCCCGCACTCCTTTTATTAACTTTGCTGCCCTCCTTCTAACGTGCTCCAGTTCCTATTTAAGCACAGGTGCCCAGGACTGCACACAGTACTCCATATGGGGTCTGACCAGTGACTTGTACAGGGGTAAAATGATGTTCTGGTCATGAGCACCTATGCCCCTCTTGATGCACCCCATGATCCTATTTGCTTTGGCAGCTGCTGCTTGGCATTGATTACTACAGGTGAGCGAATTGTTAACTAAAACCCCTAGGTCCTTTTCCATTGTTCTTTTACCAAGTGTTTCATTATTTAGTATGTAATCATGGCACAGATTTCTCCTTCCCATGTGCATAACCTTACATTTATCTGTGTTAAACTTCATTTGCCATTTAACTGACCATGCTTCCAGTTTATCTAAATCTGTTTGTAGCTGCCTGCTGTCCTCTTTTGTTTTAATTACTTTACATAGCTTAGTATCATCTGCAAAGATTGAGACTTCACTGTTTAATCCATACCCAATGTCATGTATATATATATATTGAAAAGAATTGGTCCCAGAACTGACCATTGTGGTACTCCACTAGTGACGGTGACCCAATCTGAGTGTGTACCATTGATAACCACCCTCTTCCGATCATTAAGACTGAGCAAAGGGGGTGGGAGCAGCTCCATCACTATTATTTATACAAAATTATCAACATTATTATTCAGGGCCTGGGAACTAATTTACCGCCCAGTTTAACCCTCTCATCAACTAAATATCAAGCAACAAACATGTCTAGCTATGTGGAAAGACAGAGATTTGGTTGCATATATCTGCAGATACATGTGGAAGCCACACTGCCCCGGCAAGGCACTCTGTGTTTAGTGTGGTCCCTACTCTTATTTTTGAGTCCCCAAAGTTGGGACAAGCACTGCAGCCAGAGCTACTCACCTGGGAAGCTGCCAGCTTCCCTTTAGAACACTCCACAGGGAGAGATCCATGGTGGCTGAATCCCTCCCTGTGTGTGTTCATGGCAATTCAAACTGAGCAAAGGGGGTGGGAGCAGCTCCATCACTATTATTTATACAAAATTATCAACATTATTATTCAGGGCCTGGGAACTAATTTACTGCCCAGTTTAACCCTCTCATCAACTAAATATCAAGCAACAAACATGTCTAGCTATGTGGAAAGACAGAGATTTGGTCGCATATATCTGCAGATACATGTGGAAGTCACACTGCCCCGGCAAGGCACTCTGTGTTTAGGGTGGTCCCTACTCTTATTTTTGAGTCCCCAAAGTTGGGACATGCACTGCAGCCAGAGCTACTCACCTGGGAAGCTGCCAGCTTCCCTTTAGAACACTCCACAGGGAGAGATCCATGGTGGCTGAATCCCTCCCTGTGTGTGTTCATGGCAATTCAAACTGAGCAAAGGGGGTGGGAGCAGATCCATCACTATTATTTATACAAAATTATCAACATTATTATTCAGGGCCTGGGAACTAATTTACCGCCCAGTTTAACCCTCTCATCAACTAAATATCAAGCAACAAACATGTCTAGCTATGTGGAAAGACAGAAATTTGGTTGCATATATCTGCAGATACATGTGGAAGCCACACTTCCCCGGCAAGGCACTCTGTGTTTAGTGTGGTCCCTACTCTTATTTTTGAGTCCCCAAAGTTGGGACATGCACTGCAGCCAGAGCTACTCACCTGGGAAGCTGCCAGCTTCCCTTTAGAACACTCCACAGGGAGAGATCCATGGTGGCTGAATCCCTCCCTGTGTGTGTTCATGGCAATTCAAACTGAGCAAAGGGGGTGGGAGCAGCTCCATCACTATTATTTATACAAAATTATCAACATTATTATTCAGGGCCTGGGAACTAATTTACCGCCCAGTTTAACCCTCTCAGATATTTGTCTGCATTGCATGTCCCAACTTTGGGGACTCAGAATTAAGAGTAGGGACCACACTAAATACAGAGTGCCTTGTTGGGGCAGTGTGGCTTCCACATGTATCTGCAGCTATATGCAACCAAATCTCTGTCTTTCCACATAGCTAGACATGTTTGGTCCTGAATAATCAGATGAGATTGATGATGAGAGGGTTAAACTGGGCGAGTTCCCAGGCCCTGAATTATAATAATGATATTTTTGTATGATAAGAGGATATATAATATTAATAATTTTGGATGATAAGAGGATATATAATAATGATTTTGGATGATAAGGGGTTATATAATAAGAATAATCTTGTATGAAGGAACAATCTCGTATAAATAAGAGGGATTGAGCTGCTCCCACCCCCTTTTGTTCCTATCATTAAGCCAATTTCTCACCCATGGGTCTAAAGCTCAGTACTCTGAAGGGTCAGGTTTCTGCCCTGTCTGTCTTCTTTCAGAAGTCCTTTGCTCAGCATCCCTTGGTTAAGACCTTCTTTCATGTGCGTCCCCCACGTAAGCCTATGGTCCCTGTTTGGGATTTGAACTTGGTTCTGTCTGCCTTGCAAGGTGCTCCCTTTGAGCCTATTCAGGATGCTGCTCTGGCTGTACTTACCCTCAAGGTTGTCTTTCTGGTGGCTATTACTTCGGTCAGGCGTGTGTCTGAGTTGGCGGCTTTGTCTATCCAGCCCCATACTATGAGAGACACCAGGACAAGGTGGTGTTCCGCTTTAAGCCGGACTTTCTGCCTAAGGTGGTGTCTGCTTTTCATTTGAATCAAGATATTGTTCTTCCTTCCTTGTGTCCTAATCCTAGCAACGCTAAGGAAAGGGTTCTGCATTCCTTGGATGTGGTCAGGTGTCTGAAGTATTACCTGGTAGTTACTGCGGCTTTCAGGAAGACTGATGCTCTTTTTGTGGTCCCTTCTGGTCCTAGGACGGGTTTGGCTCCTGCCAAGTCTACTATTAGCAAATGGATTCGTCAGGCTGTGATTCAGGCCTATTGTGATAAGGGGAAGAGTCCTCCCTTCCGCCTTACTGCTCATTCTACTCGTGCTATTGGTGCCTCTTGGGCCTTCCAGCACCAGGCTTCTGTTGAACAAGTTTGCAAGGCTGCTACTTGGTCTTCTGTTCATACCTTTTCAAAGTTTTACAAGGTTGGCGTTAGGGCCTCAGCTGACGCTGTTTTTGGCCGCAAGGTTTTGCAGGTGGCAGTGCTCTAAACTGTCTGCTGTCACCTTTTTGTTGGGGATCCCACCCTACTTACGGACACTGCTATTGGATGTCCCAAGTGTAAGTACTATATCTGGAGCAGGACGTACTGTATACTAAGAATAATACAATTCTGTGAAGTACTCACCTGTAGAATTGGTATTATTTGTATACAGTACGTCCTGCTCCACCCCACCCTGGTTGCATTATTCTGGATCCCCTGTATGGTGATTGCTATCTTTGTTATAGTTACCAGTTGTTTTGGGTGGTTAAATTCTCCCGGCTTCTTGTTCACTGCTTTTCAATGCTGGGGATTTGTGGGAGGTCCCCGGGTATTTGAGGGCCGGGAGGAACCTGTTTTTGCATGTCTCTGCAGTGCAGTGCCATCTGGCGGAGGATAACCCAAGTGTAAGTACTATATCTGGAGCAGGACGTACTGTATACAAATAATACCAATTCTACAGGTGAGTACTTCACAGAATTGTATTTTATGGACAAAATAAAGTGAGTGTGTCTACCTCGATGGTGAGGTAAGAATTCTGGGCGAGCGTCGGGGTTCCACACTGTGGGGCATCCCAGTTTCAGATACCCAGGTAAGAGAAAATTCGGCCCTGGAGTCTCATAGACTACAAGGACGGTTTTGGTCTATTTAAATAATAAAGTAAACTGCACATTCATTTCACTTAGCTTGGGAGTCCCACTCATATGTGTTGACATATTTATCTGCCTTGCTCTTTAGCCTGTACGCAGTTGATAAAACATCAGCCCTCCTCTCGGTTGCTTGAGGCCCGAGGTCTGTATTGGTGACTCGGCTGTGTGAAATTGATTTGAAATGTAAATCATTCATGTAATGAACTGTTTCCTGATATAATTTATACATTTGTTTTGTATGTTAATACCCCAGCTGAGGCGAGCTATATTTTCCTAAAGCAAAGATGGATATCTGAGGTCTCAGCTCAATTTAGATAAAAAATGAACTTCCAGGCCTCTCTCTTTTCTTAATAGATTCCTTTAATCAGCATTGTGCTGTAGTTTATATTCATAATGTGGGGACTGGCATGGGAGGCGAGGAGAGGAAACCTGCCGTGTAACATGCTAAGTAAGGGAAATTATACTTTATATTGGGATGCTTCGAAATGCTGTTTATGACATCTACTAAAGCCCTGCTGGGCCATTGTGTGCACAGAGG
Source organism: Gastrophryne carolinensis (assembly GCA_027917425.1). Classification (NCBI taxonomy): domain Eukaryota; kingdom Metazoa; phylum Chordata; class Amphibia; order Anura; family Microhylidae; genus Gastrophryne; species Gastrophryne carolinensis. The sequence continues at coordinate 403,097,475 of CM051239.1, read as the reverse complement.
ACACAGTAGTATCACTAAACTACTTTTCCTATTGCGTGGCACGGCCTGCTTCAAGAAGACCTTACGTATGGGATATTTCGCCACAAGGTGGCGCAGTGTACTGCAGGAGTTGTGGCTCCTCCCGGTACCATATAAAAACAGGATCACCAATAGAACTCTCCAGTGTTTCCTCTGCAGTGATTCTGCGAAGATAGAAGATGGCTCTTTATATTGCGCAGGTGAGCGGGGCTACCAAGCCTGCGGCTCTGCAAGTCTATTTCCACCCGTTTCTGGACCCTCTGTGCCTCCCAGCCTCGGCTGATGGATTGGGTGAGGGTAGAGGAGCACTAGGGTCAGGTGCTCAAGGAGCGCTGCTCCAGGCCGCAGGCCCTGTACCACAAAGGGTAGCCGGCCATAGGCTTAATGGTGAGCCTACTGAGGGATGCGGTGTTCCTGTCCTAGCTTCTGAGGGGGTGAATGTTTTGGGGACTGTTTGCCTTGTTTTTCTGGTGTCTGGGGTCCCCCCCCGTCCCTGGCCTGGCTCTCACCGCTGCCTGCTCGCTTTTGTTGCATTGTGATGGCGCCGGCGCGGTCACGTGGGCGCCACTTTCGCGCTCTTCGGGGGGGGGCGGGGGATGACGCGTATCACGTCGTCCCCCCCGCGGCCCGCCCCTCGAGGTTCTTCTGCCAGCGCCATCTTGAGTCTGCTGCATGTCCGTGGCCCCTCTTCCTCCCTGGGCTGCGGCGGTGATCTTCCTTTGTCGCTTCCTCCTGTGGCCTGGCGGCTTGGTGATCCTTCAGTCTACTTGGTCCGTGAGTCCCCTTTGGGGGTTTTGTTTCCTTGGGGCATGGACTGCGGGATGTTTATGTGCTTTTTACTTATGTCTTTCAGGCGGGACAACTGGGGGTTGTGGTTTCTCCCGGTTCTGCTCTTTACCCCCCTCATCTCCCCCTTACTGGCTCTGGGGGCATCCCTTGGGGGGGCATCCCGGGTGTCTTTTTTATTAGCCCTTACCCTGTGCTGGCCGTTTGCGCCTGCGTTAATCACCATATGGAGGCTTCTGGGGATAGCGTGCTCAAGGGGCCTTCGGGGCAATCCCGGCTGTGTTCCATGTGCGGGGTATCCCCTTTGAGTAACAGTGCCGCGGTGTGCGTGCCGTACACCCAATGTATCATAAACAAACAATAGACAAGCTAGCTGGGCAGCACTAGCCTAGCATGCACTGAATTATGACCAAAAATACACGTGTGCCTACTCAACCCGGAATCACACTGCAAAACTCCAACACACAAGAAAAGGGGGGCCCCACCCTCCCCCAAATAAGATACCGGGTCACTAATGAGTGGCACTACTCATGGATATGAAAAATTATAAAAAATGTATTCTCATCAAAATTTACACAGAGCATAACACATTGGACAATATATATACACACTAGACATAACAGTACAATCTAAAAAACACCAGGAGGCACTAGGGGTCTGCCAATAACATGAAACCACCCAAACATCATACCTAAATCATAAACATATACTAAATCAATTATGTGCAAATAAGCAAAAGCATTGTGCAAAAGTGCTAAGTGTGAACACTTCTATATGAACACAATCTCCAAAAGACAGGAGGACTCGCCAGGGTGTGCAGAAAAAATAAACAAGTATCAAGGAATGTAGCAAAATACAAAATACAATAGTAATTGTGCATAAAGACAGACCAGCCAGGATACCCCTGTAAGAATCACGTGCCAACGCGTGTCGTAGTGGCTCTGCACTACTTCCTCAGGGCAAGCAGGAGTAGGGCACCCCATCCCAACCCTTAAATATAGGCCAATCACCCCACCCACAAGTGGAGAGCACCAATGTGCATCCACAATAGTCAGAGCCTTACCTCCATCCCCCATCCCCCACCAGCGTGTCATCCTGAACAGCCAGCAGCTATCTGAATCAGCTGTGCAATAGTAAGCCGGCAGTGTGTGCGGAGGTGGCCGGGGCTCGCGCAGGCGCACTCCGGCCGGAAGTGCGCGGCGCCAGTCCCGCCTTCCATTGCCAAGCAACAAAGAGCACAGTCCAAATCCAAAATACCGGCCAAAACAGGAGGAGACCCAGGCATCCACCCACCCAGTGCACTAACAACATAAACCGCACCAAAATTGGCCAGTTTCTGTGGGAAAATGCCACAGAGCAGGAGGCCGAGGCGCACGTCCGTCACCGTCCCCATGTTGGTGACGTCACCGGCGCCCAGGCCGCCCGTCGTCATCCCCCATGAAGCAATGTAATATCTGACAGCCTAAATGCTGAAAGGTCTCCTCCTGTTTTGGCCGGTATTTTGGATTTGGACTGTGCTCTTTGTTGCTTGGCAATGGAAGGCGGGACTGGCGGGCCGGCACACACTGCCGGCTTACTATTGCACAGCTGATTCAGATAGCTGCTGGCTGTTCAGGATGACACGCTGGTGGGGGATGGGGGATGGAGGTAAGGCTCTGACTATTGTGGATGCACATTGGTGCTCTCCACTTGTGGGTGGGGTGATTGGCCTATATTTAAGGGTTGGGATGGGGTGCCCTACTCCTGCTTGCCCTGAGGAAGTAGTGCAGAGTCACTACGACACGCGTTGGCACGTGATTCTTACAGGGGTATCCTGGCTGGTCTGTCTTTATGCACAATTACTATTGTATTTTGTATTTTGCTACATTCCTTGATACTTGTTTATTTTTTCTGCACACCCTGGCGAGTCCTCCTGTCTTTTGGAGATTGTGTTCATATAGAAGTGTTCACACTTAGCACTTTTGCACAATGCTTTTGCTTATTTGCACATAATTGATTTAGTATATGTTTATGATTTAGGTATGATGTTTGGGTGGTTTCATGTTATTGGCAGACCCCTAGTGCCTCCTGGTGTTTTAGATTGTACTGTTATGTCTAGTGTGTATATGTATTGTCCAATGTGTTATGCTCTGTGTAAATTTTGATGAGAATACATTTTTTATAATTTTTCATATCCATGAGTAGTGCCACTCATTAGTGACCCGGTATCTTATTTGGGGGAGGGTGGGGCCCCCCTTTTCTTGTGTGTTGGAGTCACCCAATGTATCATTGCGGCCCAGGCTGGGCTGCCCACTTCTCTTCCCAGTTCAGCACCCCCTTCGGTATCACCTACCCAACTACCCTACCTACTCTGATCTGGCACTTTGTGTGGCCAGCATTGAAAGGCAGCTTGCCAGGCCTGTTCCAGGTAAGGCCTCTGGCAAGAAGCGGCACCATATGGAGGCTTTTGGGGATAGCGTGCTTAAGGGGCCTTCGGGGCAATCCCGGCTGTGTTCCATGTGCGGGGTATCCCCTTTGAGTAACAATGCCGCGGTGTGCGTGCCGTACACCCAATGTATCATTGCGGCCCAGGCTGGGCTGCCCACTTCTCTTCCCAGTTCAGCACCCCCTTCGGTATCACCTACCCTACTACCCTACCTACTCTGATCTGGCACTTCGTGTGGCCAGCATTGAAAGGCAGCTTGCCAGGCCTGTTCCAGGTAAGGCCTCTGGCAAGAAGCGGCACCTGGCTTCCACGCCCTCCCTCTTTCCTGAGGAGGATGAGGGACTTGATGCCTTTGGTGGCCGTTACTCCCTAGAGGAGGAGGAGCTTTTCCAGGACTCTGACTCCTCCAGGGACCAGCAGGAGGGGTACGTCAGTGGCCCTGGGTCTGCGTCCGGGGAGGACTCATGGTTCCCTGATGACGCTGATAGACTGTTGTCTGACATTTTTGAAATTTTGCACATTGTCCCTCCTGAGGTGGCTAAGAGGAAGCAGGGTGAGCTCTTTTGTCCTGATAAACAGCGTCTGGAGTTCCCTGTGCAGGGCCATTTCTCTAATATGGTGCTCAAGGAGTGGGAACGTCCTAATAGATTGCCCGCGGTGCCGAAAGGGTTGGATAAGAGGTATCCTTTCCCTGCTGACCTGGTCAAGTGATGGTCGTGTCCCCCTGAGGTGGACGCTCCCGTTCTAGGGCTGTCCAACACCTCGGTCATGCCTTCCCCTGACACTACTACACTGAGGGACAGCGAGGACCGGCGTATGGATCAGCTGGCCTGCCATGCTTTTACATTTGTGGGGGCTGGGCTGCGTCCGGTCTGTGCCGCTGCCGTTACAGCTATTGCCCTTAAGAAAAAGCTCAAGCGTCTCACTGATGGCGCTATGGCTGGTAGGAGGAGGGAGGATTATAGGGCCCTCTTGCTTTGCTCTGACTTCGTTGCCTTTGTCCTTACTGCCATGGATGATGCGGTACGGCTGGGTGGTAGGGCCTCTGCCCTCTTCGTGGCTATGCGCCGCTCTGTTTGGTTGCGTCAGTGGGCAGCTGACGCTGCTGCTAAAAAGGCTGTCACTGGGCTCCCCTTTGCGGGGCTGCGGCTCTTTGGTGAGCGTCTGGATGTTCTAGCCAAGGATGGTAGGTTACCTCAGCGTAGGAAGCAGCCTTGGCCCTTTTCGGGGGCCCTCCGCTTCCCTCCCCTCCTTTCGTGCTCCCAGAGGAGGTTGTGGCTTCCTCTTCTCGGGTAGCCGCCCGTGGCAAACCACGTGGTCTCTCATGGGGGTCCAAGTCCAAACCCCCTCCCAAGCCCCCTCAGGCATGAGGAGGCGACCTCACCCATCCGAGTGGGGGGATGGCTTCGGCTCTTTGCTCACGTCTGGAGGCTACGCGTCTCAGACCGCTGGATTCAGGAGGTGGTGTCCTCCGGTTACAAGATAGAGTTTGCAGCCTGGCCGCCCCCGACATTCCGAAGATCTCGGATGTCTCAAAACCCTCTGTCAGCTCAGGGTTTGCGTCTTGCAGTTCAATGTCTGTTGGAGTCAGGAGTCATTTGCCTGGTGCCTTCCCAGGAACGGGGTCAGGGGTTCTACTCCAATCTTTTCACGGTCCCCAAAAAGGACGGGTCTCAGAGGCACATCTTGACCTTTAAGGGTCTCAACAAGTTTGTCAGGTTCAAGCACTTTCGCATGGAGACTCTACGCTCGGCTGTCAGTACCCTTCGCCCGGGCGACTTCATGACCTCCGTGGACATCAAGGATGCCTATCTTCACGTACCAATCTTTCCGGGTCATCAGAGATTCCTGAGGTTCGCTCTAGAGGGTCAGCATTACCAGTTTGTGGCTTTACCGTTCGGTATCACCTCGGCGCCTCGGGTGTTCACCAAGGTGCTGCCAGGCATGGTGGCTCTGCTGCGAAATCAGGGCATTTGCATCCTCCCTTACCTGGACGACATTCTGATTGTGGCTCAGTCTCTTCATCAGGCCGAAAAGGACACTCAGGTGGGGACCTCCACTCTCGAGTCCTTTGGCTGGGTGATCAACTTTCCTAAGTCTTCACTGTCTCCGTCTTTGATGAGGTCCTTTCTGGGAATGACTCTGGATACCTCTCAGGTCAAGGTGTTCCTGCCTCAGCAGAAAGTGGAGGGCCTTCAGAAGCAGGCACGGGCTCTGCTCTTGTGTCCCCATCCCTCCATCCGGCAAGGGATGCAGTTAGTGGGCCTGATGGTGTCCTGCTTTGAGGTGGTCCCCTTTGCTCAGTTTCACATGAGACCTCTTCAGTTGCACCTCTTGTCAGTTTGGGATCGGGACCCTGTGTCTCTGGGTCAGGAATTTGCTCTGTCCCCACTGGCCAGACGGTCCCTCTTGTGGTGGCTGGCCTCAAGGAACCTTCTAGTGGGCAGGACCTTTCTGCCTCTGTGCTGGGAGACTGTCACCACAGATGCCAGTCTGACCGGTTGGGGGGGCTTTTGGAAGTCTCTGAAGTTCCAGGGTCGGTGGGGCCCCCAGGTTGGTTCTCAGCTGACCACACACCTTCGGGGTCGGGCTGTTCAGATCCGCTCGGACAACCAGACGACGGTTGCCTACATCAATCATCAGGGAGGTACTCGGAGCAAGCGAGCCCTCAAGGAAGTGTCCCTGATACTATCTTGGGCGGAAGAGAATGTCCCTTGCATCTCGGCGGTCTACATTCCGGGGGTGGAGAACCAGGAGGCAGACTCCTTGAGCAGGGGGACGTCTCGGCTGGGGGAAGCAACAAGGTATTTCACTCCCTGGTTCACCGCTGGGGTCAGCCGGATGTGGACCTGTTTGTGTCCCGCCACAATCACAAGCTTCCCAGATTTATCTCCCTGTCACAGGATCTTCTGGCCTTCGCCACGGATGCGCTAGCAATGCCTTGGACGGAGTTTCGGCTTCTCTATGTGTTCCCTCCCCTTCCTCTGCTGGGCAGGGTGCTGCGCAAGATAGCCCAGGAGGGGGTACCAGCCATTCTGGTGGCCCCCTGTTGGCCAAGGAGGGTGTGGTTCGCAGACGTCGTGCAGTTGGCAGTAGATCGGTACGTTTTGCCCAAGGACCCAGATCTTCTCACTCAGGGACAACTGCGCCATCCCAATTTACAAACGCTGGCTTTAACGGCTTGGCTGCTGAAACCTCCATCTTGATGGATAAGGGGTTGCCGGCTTCTGTTGTTGATACTATGATTCGGGCTAGGAAGAAGTCCTCGTCCTTTATCTACTACAGGGTCTGGCATGCTTACATTGCATGGTGTGAGTCCAAGTCTCTTCCTTGTCGGGTGTATTCTTAGTATACAGTACGTTCTGCTCCAGATAGAATACTTACAATCGGGTATTACTCCGCCAGATGGAGCTGGACTGCAGAGACATTGAAAATAGGCTCCTCCCGGCCCCTCAAATACCCAGGGACTTCCCACAAATCCCCAGATTTTCTCTGCAGTCTGGACTGCGAAGGACAAGAAATGGCTCTCTCTACTCACAGGTGAGCGGGGCTATTAGCCTGCGGCCCTGTAGGACTATTTCCACCCGTTCCATCAGTAATTGCCTCCCAGCCTTGGCTGCGCTGGTCGGGTGATGTAGGCAGCACCACTGTTAGGTGCTTAGGAGCGCTGCTCCACCGCAATCCCCCACCAGAGGGTAGGCGGTTCAGGCTTATGGTGAGCCTCTATGGGATGCCCCTCCCACACTATTGCCCCTTGCCCCTGTCTATCGGTGGGCCCTATGTTAAGTGGCCGCTGTCCTCCCTCATTCTCCTTGTAGCCTTCGGGGGGAAAGAGGGGGGGGGGGGTGTATGTATGTATATACATGTATTGGCTTTGTGCTTTATTACATTATGCCTTGCGTCAGCCGCCGCGCTGACTTGTTTTACTATTATTATACTTAAAATTGCCGCCGCGCCTTTTTTCACTATGTTCCGCGCTTGGCGGCGGCGTTACCTCAGGCGCCGGTGCGTCGTCATTGGCTGCTTGTCACGTGTTGGCTTCGCACTCTCTGGCGCGTTCCGCGTCATTGCTTGTGCAGGCCCGCCCCTCGAGGTATATCAACGCCATTTTGTCTGCTCGGTCGACTTCTGCGTGACGGACTTCTACCTACCGCGGTCCGTAAGTGCCCTCGCGGGCGACTTTATTACCACTTTTTAATTATTGTCTGCTTACGGCTCATTTGATTGTGTCTTTCAGACGGGCGAATCCATTGGCTTCTCCCGGCCCTCTATTAGTTGCTTAACGTGACTAGTGTAATTACTCCCACTTCCCTAGCGGGTTATTGGGGCATCCCGGGTTGCTGTATAGCGTTAATCCCTATCGGCCTATAGTGCCGCTATAATCACCATATGGAGGCATCTTAGGATAATGTGACCGGGGTTCCTTCGGGACAAGCCTGGCTGTGTGTAGCTTGTGGGGTGTCCCCTATTAGCACTGACAATGCGCGGGTCTGTGTACCTTGTGCCGAGCAGGTGCTTGCGCTGCAATCTGGCCTTCCAGTGGCTGTGCCTGCACCTCGTTTCTCTTCACCTACCCCCCCAAGCTTAAATCTCACTCCTACTGAGTTGCATACGAGTGGGGATTCTCAGCCTGATGTGTCTTCTAGACTGGCTAGTGTTGAGAAGTTAATTGCTAATACCTTGGCACGTAAGGCCTCTGCAAGGAAGTGGCACTTAACGCCTGATGTCACTCTTTTCCCTATGGAAACTGATGAGTTTTTGCATCTATGTGGATATACCACTTCGAACGAAGGGGAGCTATTCTCCGATTTAGGGTCATCTGATGAGCGGCCCAGGGGTCATGACGATTCTGACTCTGACCCCTGGGCCCCGGATGATACTGATAGATTGCTGGCCCAGATTTTTGAGGTTCTGTCCATCTCTCCCCCTGTTGCGGCTCCCAGGCAAAGGGGGGAATTTTTTCATACCGCTAAGTCACGCTTGGAATTTCCTGAGCAAGCACATTTCAATAACCTTGTGCTCAAGGAATGGGAACGTCCCAGTAGACTTCCCGGTGTACCTAAGAGTTGGCATAGGAAGTATCCCTTTCCTGCTGATGTGGTAAAGTGTTGGTCCTAGAGTTATCTAACACCTCTGTCATGCACTCCCCTGACTCTACTACCCTGCGGGATGCTGAGGACCGGCGCATTGACCAGCTGGCGTCCCATGCCTTTGCATGTGTGGGGACGACGCTGCACCCGGTCTGTGCCTCAGCCATTACGGCTGTGGCCATTAGGACCCTGCTCAGAAGTATACTTGATGGTGCCCCTGATGATTTGCCTTGTGAGGTGTTTAATGCACTCTAGTTGTGATGTTTTTGTAAATTTTGTCCTCTCTGCCTTGGATGACACCATTAGAATGTGTGCCAGAACTTCTGCCCTTGTGGTGGCTATACGCCACTCGGTTTGGCTACGCCAGTGGGCTGCTGACAACGCTGCCAAGAAAGCCCTCACTGGTTTTCCCTTCAAAGGACTACGCCTGTTTGGGGACCGCCTGGACCTTTTTGCTAAGAGAGGCAGGTTACCCCAGCGCAGGCGGCAGTCTCAGCCCTTTCGGGGTCAGGGCTCCTTTTCCTCCCCCTACTGTGGTGCTAGACAGAGGAGGGAGGTTTCCTTTACTGGGGCCCGGGGAGACTTCTGGGGTAGGGGCAGAGGACGTGGACATCCTGGCTCCTCCTGGGGCCCCAAGCTTAAGTCCTCTCCCAAGCCCCCTCAGGCATGATGAGGCGCCCTCACCCATCCGGGTGGGGGGACGGCTTCAGCACTTTGCTCACGTCTGGAGGCTTCATGTCTCAGACCGGTGGATTCAGGAGGTAGTGTCCTCCGGTTACAAGATAGAGTTTGCTGCCTGGCCGCCCCCAAGATTCATCAGATCCCGGATTCCTCAGGATCTAATGCAGGCAGTGCAAAGCCTCCTGGAGCTGGGGGTCATCTGCAAGGTCCCTTTAAGAGAAAAAGGCAAGGGCTTCTATTCCAACCTCACGGTGCCCAAACAAGATGGGTCACTCAGCCCATCCTGGACTTGAAGATCCTCAACAAATTTGTCAGGAGCAGGCGATTTCGCATGGAAACTCTGCGCTCTGCCATCAGTTCCCTGCGCCAAGGGGATTTCATGACTTCTGTGGACATCAAAGATGCTTACCTTCATATTCCTGTATTTCCAGGTCATCAAAGGTTCCTCAGGTTCGCTCTGGAGGATCAGCACTACCAGTTTGTGGCATTGCCCTTTGGTCGCACTTCAGCTCCTAGGGTGTTCACCAAGGTCCTGGCTGGAGTGATGTTTCTGCTCAGGTTTCAGGGCATCCGCGTGCTGCATTATCTGGACGACATTCTCATCACCACCCAATCTCTACATCAGGCAGAATTGGATACTCAGCTGGTGGTGTCCACCCTGGAGTCATTTGGATGGGTGATCAACCACCCCAAGTCTTCGCTGTCCCCCTCCTTGGTGACTCCATTCCTAGGAATGAATATGGATACAGTTCAGGCAAGGATTTTTCTTCCTCAACAGAAGGTGGACAGTCTGATTGCACAGGTCCAGATCCTGCTATCTTGTCATCATCCCTCCATCAGGCAGGGAATGCAGCTGGTGGGCCTGATGGTGGCGTGCTTCGAGGCGTTCCCTTATGCTCAGTTCCACTTGAGGCCTCTGCAACTCTACCTCTTGTCAGTGTGGGACAAGGACCCAGCGTCCCTGGACCGGGTCTGTGTGCTTTCCCCCCTGGTCAGGCGGTCCCTCTTGTGGTGGATGGACTCCAGGAAACTGTTGGGGGGCAGATCTTTTCTGACCCCCTCCTGGGAGACAGTCACCACGGATGCCAGTCTGTCAGGTTGGGGGGGTTTCTGGAAGTTCCTGCGGTTCCAGGGGAGGTGGGGCCCTCAGGAGGCCCACACACCTAGCAACGTTTTGGAGCTGCGGGCGATCAGGTTAGTTCTGGCTCAGTTGACTCATCACCTTCGGGGCCTGCCTGTTCAGGTGCGCTCGGACAACCAGACGGCAGTTGCCTACATCAATCATCAGGGAGGGACCCGGAGCAAGAGGGCCCTCCAGGAAGTGTCTCTGATCCTGACCTGGGCGGAGACCAATGTTCCCTGCATATCAGCTGTGTACATCCCGGGGGTGGAAAATCTCCTGGCAGACTCTCTGAGCAGGGGGACCTCTCGCCAGGGAGAATGGTCCCTATGCAGCAGGGTGTTCCAATCTCTGTTTCACCGTTGGGGCCAACCAGATGTGGATCTGTTTGCATCCTGTCACAATCACAAGCTACCGGCCTTTGTCTCCCTGTCCCAGGATCCTCTGGCCTTGACCACGGATGCTCTAGCAATGTCATGGCAGGACTTTCAGTTTCTGTAATTCTTCCCTCCATTCCCCCTGCTGGGCAGGGTTTTGCGCAAGATTGCTCTGGAGGGGGTGCCAGCAATTCTGGTGGTCCCCAGGTGGCCAAGAAGAGTGTGGTTCGCAGACGTGGTGCAGCTGGCAGTAGATCAGTACGCTCTGCCCATGGTGCCAGATCTGCTCCCTCAGGGCTCCTTACGCCATCCCAATTTACAAACTCTGGCTTTGACGGCCTGGCTGCTGAAACCTCCATCTTGATGGAGAAGGGGCTGTCTACCTCGGTTGTTAATACCATGATAAAGGCTAGGAAGAAGTCTTCTTCTTCCATTTATTACAGGGTTTGGCGTGCCTACATTGACTGGTATGGGTCTAAGTCTTTTCTCTGTCATGTGTTCTCTATTCCCAGGATTCTGGTGTTCCTACAGCATGGGTTGGAGATGGGGCTCCAACTTAGTACTCTGAAAGGTCAGGTTTCTGCCCTGGCTGTTTTCTTCCAGAAGTCCTTTGCTCAGCATTCTCTGATCAGGACTTTTTCCAGGGGGTGAATCATGTGGGTCCCCCACATAAGCCTATGGTGCCTGTTTGGGATTTGAACTTCGTTTTGTCAGCCTTACAGGGTGCTCCCTTTGAACCTGTGCAGGATGCTACCCTGGCCATTCTTACTCTCAAAGTTGTCTTTCTGGTGGCTATCACCTCTGTTAGGCGTTTGTCTGAGTTGGTGGCGCTTTCCATTCAGCCCCCCTACTATGAGAGACACCAGGACAAGGTGGTGTTGCGCTTCAAGCCAGATTTTCTGCCTAAGGTAGTGTCTGCCTTTCATTTGAATCAGGACATTGTTTTTCCTTCATTGTGCCCTAATCATAGTAATGCTAAGGAGAGGGTTTTGCATTCTTTGGATGTGGTTAGGTGTCTGAAGTACTATCTGGTGACTACTGCACCTTTCATAAAAACTGATGCTCTTTTTGTGGTCCCTTCTGGTCCTAGGAAGGGTTTGGCTCCTGCCAAGTCTACTATCAGCAAATGGATCCGTCAGGCTGTGATTCAGGCCTACTCTGCTAAGGGGAAGAATCCTCCCTTCCGCCTTACTGCTCATTCTACTCGTGCTATTGGTTCCTCTTGGGCTTTTCAGCACCAGGCTTATGTTGAACAAGTTTGCAAGGCCGCTACTTGGTCTTCTGTTCATACCTTTTCAAAGTTTTACAAGGTTGATGTTAGGGCCTCAGCTGATGCTGTTTTTGGCCGCAAGGTTTTGCAGGCGGCAGTGGTTTAAACTGTCTGCTGTTACCTTTTTGGGGATCCCACCCTACTTTATGGACACTGCTATTGGATGTCCCGATTGTAAGTATTCTATCTGGAGCAGGACGTACTGTATACTAACAATAATACTATTCTGTGATTACTCACCTGTAGAATTGGTAATATGAGTATACAGTGCGTCCTGCTCCACCCCACCCTTGATTTTGCATTATCTTGGATCCCCTGTATGGTGATTGTTATCCTTGTTATAGTTACTAATTTGGGTTGTTTTTATTCTCCCGGCTTCTCGTTAACTGCTTTTCAATGCTGGGGATTTGTGGGAGGTCCCTGGGTATTTGAGGGGCCGGGAGGAGCTTATTTTCGATGTCTCTGCAGTCCAGCGCCATCTGGTGGAGTAATAACCGATTGTAAGTATTCTATCTGGAGCAGGACGTACTATATACTCATAATACCAATTCTACAGGTGAGTAATCACAGAATTGTATTTTTCTATCCACAGGATTCTGGAATTTTTGCAACATGGTTTGGATTCGGGCCTTCAACTTAGTACCCTCAAGGGACAGGTGTCAGCTCTGGCAATTTTTTTCCAAAGATCCTTTGCCAATCACCGGTTGGTTAAGACTTTTTTCCACGGAGTTACTCGTCGTGCCACGTAAGCCTATGCTACCGGTTTTGGACTTGAATCTGGTGTTATCTGCTCTGCAGGGTCCTCCCTTTGAGCCTATCCGTGGGGCTGCCTTGCCCATTCTGACTCTTAAGGTGGCCTTTTTGGTGGCTATTACTTCGGTCAGGCGAGTTTCTGAGCTGGCGGAGCTTTCCATCAAACCTCCTTATTTTGAGCGGCATCAGGATAAGGTGGTTTTTCAGCTTAAGCCGGATTTCTTGCCTAAGGTTGTGTCTGCTTTTCATCTCAATCAGGACATTGTTTTGCCTTCTTTGTGTCCTAACCCTGCTAATTCCAAGGAGCGGTCCCTTCATTCTATGGATGTTGTCAGGGCTCTGAAGTTTTATTTGGTTGTTACTGAGTCTTTCAGGAAATCTGACGCTCTTTTTGTTCTTCCTGCTGGACCTAGGAATGGCTTGCCTCTGGCTAAATCCACTATCAGCAAGTGGATCCGTCAGGCGGTGGAGCAGGCCTATTCTGCTAGGGGGAAGGTTCCTCCTTTTTGGGTTACTGCTCATTCCACTCGTGCTATTGGTGCTTCTTGGACTTTTCAGCACCAGGCTTCTGTTGAACAAGTTTGTAAGGCCACGACTTGGTCTTCTGTTCATACCTTTTCCAAGTTTTACAAGGTTGATTTTAAGGCCTCAGCTGATGCTGCCTTTGGCCGCAAGGTACTTCAGGCTGTAGTGGTTTGAATTGCCTGCTGCTACTTTTTTGGGGGGGATCCCACCCTACCTTACGGCCACTGCTGTTGTCCATACGTAAGGACTTGCAATAGGAAAAAGACAATTCTGTGAGTACTCACCTGTAGAATTGCTTTTACTATGCATGGCACGGCCTGCTTCACCCCACCCTTGTTATCGTTATTCTTGGTTGCCTCTTTATGGTGATTGTTCCAAGTTAGTTGGGGTTTGTTACCTTTTTTACCTTTATTATCTCCCGGCTTCTTGTATAACTGCTTGTCAACGCTGTTCTATTGGTGATCCTGTTTTCTACTCTTCTGCAGTACACTGCGCCACCTTGTGGCGGAATATCCCATACGTAAGGACTCCGTGCTGAGTTCTGAGTGCATATTGGAGGACACAGGGTGATGCCCCTTCCATTGCAATGAATGGAGTAGAAGTGTAGGGGCAGAAACAAGGCCCCCAGGACACAGCCGAGAGAGGCCACAGCCGTGGCAGATGGAACCACTGGTAAGCTGATGCTGGTGTGGGACATGAGAGCTGCGCAGGCACACCAGACCCACACAGAGGTGCTGCAGGGGACAAAATGTGGGTATAGGCTTTTTGTTTTATGCCTGGATAAGGACCTTAAAGTGATTGGAAAGTAAAAAGTTAAAAAAATAAATATCAGTAGCTTACCTCTAGCGCTCTCCTTCCTTCTTTGTCGGTCTACTTAGTGAGTAAATCACTTCCTCATTGAGCTTTCAGTCTCCACCCTGCTGACCTGGTCTTTCAATCAACCTTCAGTGGACTGAGAACGGAAACACCCCTGCCCAGCTCCCTCCAGACGTCCTGATTGGCTGCCTCCCGCTGCAGCTTTGAAACCCTGCCCTTCTCTCTGGTCACACTATGTGCTGGCAGGCTGGAGATTATCTTACTCACAGAATATCTCACCCCCTTTTTATGGTCACATTATGTGCTGGAAGTAATAACTAAAGGCACGACAATGCACTTATTGTTTTACTATGATATATGTAAAGCATACAGTGTGCTTACATCACATCACTGTTGCCACACCCACTGGTTCTCCTCATTTTTTCTCCAATGCTCTAATATTTATAACTTAGGAACTACAGGGTCTTTTTGAAAACAGATTGAAGCTTGGAACAGTGCAACATGTAGACAATGGGACAGCAATCTGGCTTAACTTTAGTATAACTTTAGTTTCATATAGATGGATCTTTTTGTTTTTCAATATAACTCATAGATGGTATTATGTATCAGGGCTCGTTTGATCACTGATATCCATCTCAAACACCTTGGATGATTAGTTTGCTAGGTAAGCCTGATTAAAGGAAAACTTGTTAAAGAAGTCCCATACCTATTTTTTGCACAATGGGCGTGAGACAACATTGTGACAGGCTCAGGGGGCATCCAGATTGCAGGAGCCGCCATGTATATATTTCGACCCCGCCCAATCCATACTTGAACTTAGAACCAATGGCGAAATGCGGCTGAATTTCACTTCCAGGTCGAGGTTCAGGTAAGGATTACGGGGGGGGGGGGGGGGGGGTTGCTGTAGTCTGTCAAAATGCGGCCCCAAGCCCAATATGTAGAAAATGGATGCAGGTCTGCTCTTTGCCCTTTCCAGGAACACACTTAAGTGGGACCAACACTCTGTATGCTAATAACAAGAAGCTCGGGGGGGGGGGCATCCAGACTGGAGCCCCCTCGCACCAAACAGCACAGAACGCTTGTAAAATTCACCTTCATTACGAGCCAGTGCCGGGAAAGGAGTCCCACGATTGGCCGCTGGATGGTCACTGCGGCCAATCATGGGACTCTTTTTCTGGCGCTGGCTCATAATGAAGGTGAGTTTTACGAGCATTCTGTGCAGTTAGGTGCGAGAGGGCTCCAGTGTTCTGGATACCCCCCCCCCCCTGAGCTTCTTGTTATTAGTAGACAAAGGAGCTAACACCCGTTAAATTAAAAAAATGGGTTGGTCCAGTTTAAACCCTGCAGAAACAGTGTAAAAAGAGCCATTTCAAATATTTCAAAGTCTCCAATTTTTTGTAAATACTTTATGTAAGTTAAGCCACTGGCTTTGCTTCCATGTATGGGTGTGTTGAAGCTAGTAATGGCATAGCATGCTTTATGTGCCATGCACACATATTGCTGTGGTCAGAGCCAGCTATGGGACCACGGTGACTTGCTGTAATCACTCGCACTGACAGCTCTAAGGAACAGAGTAGCTGTTAGACCACTTTTTTGTGTGTGGTCTCTGGGGAATGAAATTGAAATGCAAACTTTGGAGTCCTGCTACAGCTTCTACCCAGTACTGCAGGAAATAGAGGAGAGGCATGTGAGACAGGCATAAGATGAGCTGCCCCCTGCCTTATTATTGTCATTAAATTAGACCAACACCCAGGATTTTCACTATCCTGGGTTTTGGTCCACTTCCGATCGGGGGTGCCCCGCTGCGTGAAACCCCCCAAATCGCCCTCTCTGCTAGAGAGAAACGCGAGATGCGGCGGCGGCTCGCGCATGCGCCGTTGGAACGGGGATAAGGTAAGGTTTCTGGGCGTCCTGCGGGGTTTCACACAGCGGGGCGTCCCGATTTCGGATTCCCCGCTGGAAGGGATCTGATCTATAAGATTCCCGGGCTGATCACCCCTGGGTGTTGGTCCACTTTAAGAAGGACATTCTACATTATTAAGCAGTCAACAGGTTTTAAGCAGTATAGAAATATACTGCCAAAAAGCATCAAATAGCGCAGTGGCAAGGTATGAAACTAGTTCACAAAGACTTGATCATCGTACTGTGAAGAGAATTGTGGCAGATTCAGAGCACAAATGGGTTTGTGCAGAAAAGGACATAATGAGGAAGCTTTTTACCTTTTCAGATTAGAAGAACCGCTGCTAAAATGCCATTTTAAACAAGTATTTGAAGCTGCTGGTGCCTCTAAAGTCCTGTGAAACACAAGAAGCCTGATTCATAGTCGCTCCCGAACGCATTCCAGCTTGCAGAGCTGCTTAAAACTTGGTTTCAGCCATTTTTTCTGCTCATGCTATTCAGTATTGTCCTTTTTTGTCCAAGTTTGCTGTTTTCTGGGACTTTTCAATTTGCGTACACGAAAAAGAGTATTCAACGTAATACCCACCTCACCGAGTTTATGCTTTAGTAAGTTTATGGATTTAGCAAGCGCTTACGCATTATTCTGAGCCCTGATTTGGCTTTTGGCGGGGCGTGGAAAAAAGGAAGTTTCTGGTCCCAACTTACGTCCTCTTTTTGATTGCGGGATTGTGTCTGGCGTGTGTCCGATCAACAGGTGTTCCAATTGACCTGACTGAACAGCCTTTCTCTTGAGAAGCTTTACTCAGAGGTGCGGCCATAATTAGCCCACGCCACAAGAAAGGGGCATGCAATTGATGGCATGACCAAATCAGTTATCTGCCTTCAAATTTTAGCGAATGGCGGACTAAATTTCTCAATGGCGTGGTTGCCCTGTAGCATAAATTCATCTATTTTCCTGACAGCATGGTAGCCTGGAATGCGTTGAAGTTGGGTTATTGCAACATAGCGAATATGCCCAACCTCATTCACACCATCGACTGCACATACGTGACGTTGGTACCTCCTGTAGCGAAGGAGTATATGTATAGGTATGTTTAAGTGCTCATTGGTTCTCCTTCTTGTCAAGTCTTCTCTGTTTAGCCTAGCGTTTGTTCTGCTTCCCTAAACTAGCTAATCTTTGTTGCACCCTGATCCCTGTGTCTAAGTTGCCCATGTATCTGCTTGCTCCTTGTCTGTATGTACCATAATGTTGTGCTAGTGTATTAAGCTTTATTAACATTTATTTTCAGGAACCCTAAGATGGGGCATTTGCTGAAAGTACAGTGTGTGGTGTTTTTTTTTAGTGTCTTGCCAGGCTTCCTTGGCTCCACCAATGGATCCTTCATCTTGCGGAGCTCCAGTCTTTATTCATGGTTTGAGACTGGCCATGGCAGTTGGCTTCTGGGTAGGTGTGTGTATTAGTGTTGCCTTTCTGCGTTTCTATTGTTAGCCTTGCATTTGAAAAAATAAAAGTCTTAAAGGAGTCACAGCACTCAACCCTGTTAGCTTGCCAACAACCTAAAATCTGTTTCTAAATCTGGCTAAAAACAGACGTCTCGGTCCACACACATCTGCAGGAGTCTGCTTAAGCTGCACCACCAAGCGCCAAGGTGCCTCTGTGAGGTACAGTCCTAACACTTTGGGGGTGGAGATACAGGTCTTCTTAGCACAAGAGATAAGCCGGTATAATTGTAAACACCTTATACTTTTTATTTCGTATTCTGGTTCTTATTGTGAAGTTCATTGAAGTTCCCTTTAAATGAAAACCTGCTCATACCAGAAAATACATTCCTGTGTCCTTTGCTGCAACATAGGTTACCTTAGATGTTCATAACTCCTGCTGTTATCATCATAGGTGATTTTGTTGTATTGATGTATGATGGCGTTTTTGTGATCATTCTTTGCTACATTTTTTTTACCACTACTGTCGCTATATAAAAGAGGAGAAGTTATATTAACTTTAGGATTGATGGGTTTTGAAGGCATCCTATTTCATTTTCACATTATACTTTGGACATGGTGTTCAATTTATTAAGCGTCTTAGATGTGGAAGAATGTCTTGAAGGTTTGTGTGTTTTTTTTTCCGTTTTTTTTTAAATGATCAACAATTTTTGATGCTTAGTGTATAAAAGTGGCTAATTCAAAGTGTTCAGATTTTTAAAAGGTTACTAAAAGCCAACCTTTATTTGTGACTTATCAGCTAGCTACTTTAAGAGCTACTTTAAGAGCTTGAACAACTCCCTTGTTCCCTTGGCTACCCAAAATCTATTGTTTCCATGTAGGATGACTGGTGTCTTTTAAAAGAACACGACCTTGATTCATTAAAAGTTGAACGTTTTCTTGGTAGTAAAACATTCCTTTTAGGTGGAAAAAAGAATTTCACTGTTACAGAATCACCAGCTAGGAAGACAATGAAAGTCATTGGCAATATAGCTACAGTGTAAAAAGGTGTAAATATAAATATACTGTACTGTATGTAATTATATATTCTTAGTATACAGTACATCCTGCTCCAAATATAATACTTACAATCGGGTAATACTCCACCAGATGGCGCTGGACTGCAGAGACATCGAAAATAGGCTCCTTCCAGCCCCTCAAATCCCCAGAATTTCTCTGCAGTCTGGCTGCGAAGGACGAGAAATTGGCTCTGTACTCGCAGGTGAGCGGGGTTATTAACCTGCGGCCCTGTAGGACTATTCCCACTATGGGATGCTCCTCCCGCACTATTGTCCCTTGCCCCTACCTATCGGTGGGCCCTCTTTAAGTGGCCGCCTTCCTCCCTCATCCTCCTTGTAGTCTTCGGGGAGAAAAGAGGGGGGGGGTGTATGTGTATAGATATGTATGTTATGCAGTCTGTGCTTTCACTTTTCACATGTCTTTATTCTTTGTCAGCTGCCACGCTGACTTGTCTTTTAAGATTACCCCCGCAGTGCACTGACTTTGTTCCACGCTTGGCGGCGGCATTACCTCAGGCGCTGGTGCGCCATCATTGGCTGTTGGCCTTTCTGGCTTCGCGCTCTTCGGGGGGGGCGGGGGCCGTCTTTGGTGCGTTCCGCGTAATCGCTATTATTGGCCCGCCCCTCAAGGTATACCGACGCCATCTTTTCTGACTTGGTTGGCCTATGCGTGACGGACTCCTACCTACCGCAGTCCATAAGTGCCCTTGCGGGCGGCTGTATCTGCTTCACTTTTGTTACGATGTACTTAAGGTCTTGTCTGCTTATGTCTTTCAGGCGGGACGAACCCTTCTTGGCTTCTCCCAGCCCTGTTTTAGTATATTGCTTGTAGGCCTTGTAAAAATTATACTCCCACGTCCCTAGCGGGTTATTGGGGCATCCAGGGTTGCTATATAGCGCCGCTATAATCACCATATGGAGGCATCCCAGGATAATGTTACCGGGGTCCCTTTGGGACAAGACCGGCTGTGTGTAGCGTGTGGGCAGCCTCATGCTGACACTGACAAGGCGCGGGTCTGTGTACCCTGTGCTGAGCAGGTGTTTGCATTGCAATCTGGCCTGCCAGTGGCTGCACATCGTTTCACTTCACCTACTCCCCCAAGCTTAAATCTCACTCCTGTTGAGTTGCATACTAGTGGGGATTCTCAGGCTGATGTGTCTTCTAGACTGGCTACTGTTGAACAGATTATTGCGAAGTCTTTAGCACGTAAGGCCCCTGCTAAGAAGCGGTACTTGATGCCTAATGTTACTGTTTTCCCTATGGGAACTGAGGAGTTTATGAATCTGTGTGGCTATACCCCGTCTGATGAAGGGGAGCTCTTCTCTGATTCAGGCTCATCTGATGAGAGACCAAGGGGTCATGACGATTCTGGCTCTGACCCCTGGGCCCCGGATGACACTGACAGATTATTGACCCAGATTTTTGAGGTTCTGTCTATCTCTCTCCCTGTTGAGGCTCCCAGGCAAAGAGGGGAGCTTTTCCATACAGCAAGATCACGTTTGGAATTTCCAGAGCAGGCACATTTCCATAACCTTGTGCTCAAGGAATGGGAACACCCCAGTAAACTTCCCGGGGTTCCAAAGAGTTGGGATAGGAAGTATACGGTTACAAGTTGGAGTTTGCTGCCGATCCCCCTCCAAGATTCATCAGATCCCGGATTCCTCAGGACCCTGTGTCAGCTCAGGAGCTAGTGCAAGGCCTCCTGGAGCTGGGGGTCATCTGCCAGGTCCCTTTAAGAGAAAAAGGCAAGGGCTTTTATTCCAACCTATTCACAGTACCCAAAAAGGATGGTTCTGTCAGGCCCATCCTGGACTTAAAGCGGACCTTCACTCTGAATAAGAGTATATCTTATATGTTTCCCACACCCTGTACATACAGATTGTCCACATTAAAAATCATCCTACCTGCATCTGCTGCATGTTATGAGCCTTTAAACATCCAAGATGGCGGCTTATGGAAGCCGCCATCTTATCAGGCAGCCTGCAAACAGGAAGTGCCTCCTGACTGTGCTGCTCTGCATTCTGGGACTGCTGACCTTTACCTGACCCCAGCTCTGCTCTGTCTGAGCAAAGCACAGCTATGACCTGCCCCCCTGTACCTTATCCCACTCTCCTCTCCTCAGTAAGTGTGATGCTTCTGAGTCAAGATGGCGGCGCCCGTATCCTAAATTCCTGAACAGAGTTGCAGCCCAGTGGGGGAAAGAATAATAAGTTAGTGACTAAAAGCGTAAAATATATTAATTTTAGATGCTGGGGAACCGTTTTTTAAGAGTTTTGGATTTTCATTAAATCACGCTGAAGGTCCGGATTAAAGATTCTCAACAAGTTTGTCAGGGGCAGGCGCTTTCGCATGGAGACTCTGCGCTCTGCCATCAGTTCCCTGCACCGAGGGGATTTCATGACTTCTGTGGACATCAAAGATGCTTACCTTCATATTCCTGTGTTCCCAGGTCATCAAAGTTTCCTCAGGTTCGCTCTGATGGATCAACACTACCAATTTGTGGCCTTGCCCTTCGGCCTCACTTCAGCTCCCAGGGTGTTCACCAAGGTGCTGGCTGGCGTGATGTCTCTGCTCAGATGTCGGGGCATCCGCGTGCTGCCCTATCTGGACGACATCCTCATCACTTCCCAGTCTCTATATCAGGCAGAGTTGGATACTCAGCTGGTGGTGTCCACTCTGGAGTCATTTGGATGTGTGATCAACCACCCCAAGTCCTCACTTTCCCCTTCCTTGGTAACTCCATTCCTAGGAATGATTCTGGATACAGTTCAGGCAAGGATCTTCCTTCCTCAGCAGATGGTGGACAGGCTGATTGCACAGGCTCAGTCCCTCCTAGCTTGTCCCCATCCCTCCATCAGGCAGGGGATGCAGCTGGTGGGCCTGATGGTGGCGTGCTTCGAAGCAGTCCCTTATGCTCAGTTCCACTTGAGGCCTCTGCATCTTCACCTATTGTCTGTATGGGACAAGGACCCAGCGTCCCTGGACAGGGTCTGTGTGCTCTCCCCCCTGGTCAGGAGGTCCCTCTTGTGGTGGATGGACTCCAGGAACCTGTTGGGGGGCAGATCCTTTCTTGCCCCTTCCTGGGAGACGGTCACCACGGATGCCAGTCTGTCAGGTTGGGGGGGGGTTTCTGGAAGTCCCTGCGGTTCCAGGGGAGGTGGGGCCCTCAGGAGGCCCACACACCTATCAATGTCTTGGAGCTGCGAGCGATCAGGTTAGATCTGGCTCGCTTGACTACTCATCTTCAGGGCCTGCCTGTTCAGGTGCGCTCGGACAACCAGACGGCAGTTGCCTACATCAATCATCAAGGGGGCCCTCCAGGAAGCGTCTCTGATCCTGACTTGGGCGGAGGCCAATGTCCCCTGCATATCAGCTGTGTACATCCCAGGGTGGAAAATCGCTTGGCGGACTCTCTGAGCAGGGGGACCTCTCGCCAGGGAGAATGGTCCCTATGCAGCAGGGTGTTTCAATCTCTGTGTCACCGTTGGGGCCAACCAGATGGGGATCTGTTTGCGTCCCGCCACAATCACAAGCTTCCAGCTTTTGTCTCTCTGTCCAGGGATCCTCTGGCCTTGACCTCGGATGCGCTAGCAATGTCATGGAAGGACTTTCAGTTCCTGTATGTCTTCCCCCCAATTCCCCTGCTGGGCAGGGTTCTGCGCAAGATTGCTCTGGAAGGGGTGCCAGCAATTCTCGTGGCCCCCAGGTGGCCAAGAAGAGTGTGGTTCGCAGACGTGGTACAGCTGGCAGTAGATCAGTACGCTCTGCCCTTGGTGCCAGATCTGATCACTCAGGGCTAACTACACCATCCCAATTTACAAACTCTGGCTTTGACGGCTTGGCTGCTGAAACCTCCATCTTGATGGAGAAGGGGCTGTCTTCCTCAGTTGTGGATACTTTGATTAAAGCTAGGAAGAAGTCTTCCTCTTCCATTTATTACAGGGTTTGGCGTGCCTACATTGACTGGTGTGAGTCTAAGTCTCTTCCCTGTCGTGTGTTCTCTATTCCCAGGATTCTGGAGTTCCTGCAGCATGGGTTGGAGATGGGGCTCCAACTCAGTACTCTGAAGGGTCAGGTTTCTGCCCTGGCTATTTTTTTTTTCCAGAAGTCCTTTGCTCAGCACCCTCTGATCAGGACTTTTTTCCAGGGGGTCACTCATGTGCGTCCCCCACGTAAACCTATGGTGCCTGTTTGGGATTTGAACTTGGTTCTGTCAGCCTTGCAGGGTGCTCCCTTTGAACCTGTGCAGGATGCTGCCTTGGCCATTCTTACACTCAAGGTTGTGTTTCTGGTGGCTATCACTTCTGTTAGGCGTGTGTCTGAGTTGGCGGCGCTGTCCATTCATCCCCCCTACTATGAGAGACACCAAGACAAGGTGGTGTTTCATTTGAAACTTGACTTTCTGCCTAAGGTAGTGTCTGCCTTTCATTTGAATCAGGATATTGTTCTTCCTTCTTTGTGCCCTAATCCTAGCAATGCTAAGGAGAGAGTTTTGCACTCTTTGGATGTGGTTAGGTGTCTGAAGTATTATTTGGTGGCTACTGCACCTTTCAGGAAAACCGATGCTCTTTTTGTGGTCCCTTCTGGTCCTAGGAAGGGTTTGGCTCCTGCCAAGTCTACTATCAGCAAGTGGATCCGTCAGGCTGTGATTCAGGCCTACTCTGCTAAGGGGAAGAATCCTCCCTCCCGCCTTACTGCTCATTCCACCAGCTATTGGTGCCTCTTGGGCTTTTCAGCACCAGGCCTCTGTTGAACAAGTTTGCAAGGCTGCTACTTGGTCTTCTGTTCATACCTTTTCAAAGTTTTACAAGGTTGATGTTAGGGCCTCAGCTGATGCTGTTTTTTTGGCCGAAAGGTTCTGCAGGCGGCAGTGGGTTAAACTGCCTGCTGCTGTCTTTCTTCTTGGGAATCCCACCCTACTTTATGGACACTGCTATTGGATGTCCCGATTGTAAGTGTTATATTTGGAGCAGGACGTACTGTATACTAAGAATAATACAATTCTGTGATTACTCACCTGTAGAATTGGTATTATGAGTATACAGTACGTCCTGCTCCAACCCACCCTTGGTTTTGCATTATCTTGGATCCCCTGTATGGTGATTGTTATCATTGTTATAGTTGATAGTTGGGTTGTTTTATTCTCACGGCTTCTCGTTAACTGCTTTTCAATGCAGGGGATTTGTGGGAGGTCCCCGGGTATTTGAGGGGCCGGGAGGAGCCTATTTTCGATGTCTCTGCAGTCCAGCGCCATCTGGCGGAGTATTACTCGATTGTAAGTATTATATTTGGAGCAGGATGTACTGTATACTCATAATACCAATTCTACAGGTGAGTAATCACAGAATTGTATTTTTGTACAGTGCTACAGAATAAGATGACACTATTTAAATATAATTATATGTAAATAGGGAAATAAAGCAACAGAACCTGACTGTAAGGCTCACCATTTAGCAGGTCCAGGTTAGTTGATAACCCCCAATATCTGCTGCTATCTTCACCTCTAGACAAGCCCCCGTTTACCAGGACACAAGCAGGCCTCACCGGACACAGTTGCCCCCAGGTCTTACAATGCGCAAACAATATTGACTGGACCTGCAGGTGGGTGAGCATAACTAGGGTTCACAGGAGGTCAGACGGATCATGGGTCATACACAGGAAGTTAGTCCAACAGGCATCAATGCAGAGGGATAACCAGAGATGGGGGGTCAAAGGGCAAGTCAGAGATAAAAACCGAGGATAGAGCAAGGTACCCTAGAGAGCAGGCAAAGGCTAGGTCAATGATTCAGAGGTCGGCCAGGGGAGTACTGAAAAGACGAGGTCAAACTGGGTCAAACACGAGAAGCCAGAGAAACAAGAGTTTCTAGTGAATAGTTGTCACGAGCACTGATGATAGGTACTGGGGCACCTTTATTAAGGGAAGTGTGTGTTCGGCTGGGATAGGGACGCCGATTGGCTCACAATATATATATATATATCTATATATCCCAGTATAGATAGCCCAGTACTAAATGAGGGCTAGGTAGCCCTGGTAGCATCCCTAGGGCTCAGTGGCTCGTTTGAATCAGTCTCGTGTATCATGTCTCGTGTACGCACATGCCCGAGTACACGAGCAGGCGTGCCAGGGGTGCAGGAGGAGGAGAGGTGCGCCGCCTGAGAACACTGCAGGAGTGAGGAGCAGGTGAGTTGCTCATCATGACAATGACCTTAACCTTAGGCTAGTGTCAAGGTAACTTATCTTCAGCCTCTTCCAATCCTACAGACATTTAATGGTAGGCCAGGGGTTGCAGCCACAATCCTGTCCATGCTCATTTACCCCCCTTTTGGTCACCCTTCCGTTTGCATGTGCGCACCTGCACGCATTCATTAGCACATGCAAATGGGTGCACACTAATTTACCCATGCGTTTGCAGGTACCTGGAACACACATGCACAGGCGCCGCAGTTTACACATGTGCAGAGTGTTATGTGCATTGCTGAATACCAGCGCCTCCAGAATGATGTCCTCCCCTATCTCCCCTCTGAAAGGACTAGAAAGCTTAGTATGTCCCTTGTGACATGGATCTCTGCTAGGAAAAATCTCTATAATGCAGGGTTCACTGGCGATTTCAGGGTGGTAGGTTAGGATAGTTTGGTGTCCCTTTGGCACAAGTCCCTTTAAAGTCGTTCAATAGCCAAACAGCTGATTAGTGCTAGTCAGTGATGATCAGCAACTCTGACCTGATCACTGGACCCGTGCCAGCTCCACCGTCCTTGATTGCCACATCGAAGCCTGAACGCCATTCATTGACGCCTCCATTTCAGCTCCTGCCCCCCACCATCAGTCACAGGGATGCTGACACACCCTTCTCTATTTACTACAATGGAGGAGACTTTGTCAGGCCTCAGCACACACCCCTCTATTGCAATTAATGGAGAGGGTGTGGGAGCACTCTTGTGATTTATGGCTGGTTGCAAGCCCGGTACGCCATCATTCCCCGACCAGGGCAGCGCAGAAAGCACGGGCTCCAGCGCAGGGTCATTTCCAGCGATCAGGGACAAAATTTAAGTACCCTTTTGTCTTTTGGATTCTCAATCACTTTAAAGCAGCCACCTGTTTGCAGACATCCCGATTTGGGGTGATTGTTGCATGAAGACCCCCCTTCCAGACTTACCAAGGCGTTAACAACAGGGGCACAGAAAACCACTGCACATACCAGCAAAACATGTTTCAGCTCGTCCCCCAAAGCTACTGTGGGAAGGAGCTGCCCCACCGCCTGGGCGCCTGCTTTAATTCTTTACCAGTAGAAGCTGCTTATGCCTCTCTGGGTGTAGTGCAGAAGGTTTCGTTTCTTGTATTTCAATGTCTGATTCTGCTCGTCAAGCATTTTGTCGTCTATAAAAAAAAAATAATAACTCTTTAGATATAATACATTTTCTTTGGTGCAATGCTCATATTTTCACATTTGTCACTGAACTGCTATTCCTCAGACTATTCAGAAAAGGGTTGAATTTATAAATGTCTTCTCGGTATCCGGGATGAGTAAGTTAATGGAGCAATCCATATATCTGGCAGCTTGATGAATGCGATATCATCTCTGCTCTCTGCCACCAACTTTTTCCAAAAATTTCCCATGTGGATTGACTCTATTTATTCCTTTATTCATTTCTGCCAAATTACAGCAATGCCGGAGCTCTAGGGATTGGATAATCTATATTTCAGGTCATGTCAGTAGTTATATAATCTTTGGCATCATGTCTAGTGCGAAAAGTCAGGGCTATTACTTTAGTTTGTTGGCAAGAGTTTAAATGCAAATTTGCAGACCATCTGAAAAATGTGCGCATGTGGTGAGACTTATAGCTTGTGGATGGAAGGAGCAGAGCGTACATGACTGTAATGGTTTATGTGTATTAGAATGATTTATATCTGTAGTAAAAATGAAGTGGCAAAGTCATCATTCTGATGGTCTGGATTGGATGACTGGCCTTTTTAAAGGGCAACTGTATGCTCGGGGCAATAAAAAAGGATAATAATTTTATCTCCCCTGCATCTGATCTAGACAGGCCTGCAGCTTAAGATCTTACACCGAGAACCCCCCCCCCCCCCCAGCACACTGGGAAAAGAGCTCAGTGCTCCTACACTTTGATAAGGGCTGGTGGATGTGTTTCTGGCCACCCTTAGCAGATTGTGACTGGCATTGGCAAACCAGGACCAAAAATCAGCTTGGGATTTTTCCAGTTGGCCCAGCCCACGACCAGATTGTGACACCCCAAATGCATAGTACCGGAGGTTGTAATATTGTAGGACCAGTTAATGTAGCAGTAGGTAGGTATGCCCCTCTGCAGCCATGATGCTGGGATTAGGACTGAACGTGGAACGTGTCGATTCTTGGGAGGGGGGATAGGGCAAGGTGCAGGAGGGCAGACAAAGACTAGGAAGGCAGGAATTGGATGGGGTGCAAGAAAAGCACTTCGGCTTGCCCAACTCCCTCACTCTGAGAGCTTCAAGGCACAAAGTGGCTGTTAGACCACTTTTTTGTGTGGTCATGGAGGAAGGGAATTGGATGATCTGTATGCTACCTCATTATTGCCTTTGGGTATATTGTTTATTTAAAGTTATTGTCCAGGCAAAAACTAAAAAAAAACTCTCACCTTTAGTCCCCTGCAACCGGGTGGCCAACTCCAGTCAGACTTGGCATCGTCCCCCAAAACAAAATTCTGCCTCCTCTAAACAGTAGATTCAGCTATGTCTTTTCCAAGATATTGTATACTATTTCCCAGTTGATGCAGCCTTCTTCGGAGCTTTGAATGTTGTTGTTGTAATTTGCTTTAAAGATTGTCCTCCCTTCTTTTTGTCCCTAGATGAGAGCAACATTCGGGTTCCATGTACATGGATTGCAGAAACCAAAAAACTCATAGAGAATAGGGAACTGCTGGAAACATGTTCAAATACTAATTCAATGAAGCACAGAACTTCAGTTCAGTGTGCATGCAAATTCACCCCAGCCCCTAAAACTTAGTATACCAAATTTGAGGAAAAGCTGTATCATGTGAGCCTCATTCAGTCTATCAACCCTAACCAGACTGCAGGGATCCCTTCTACTACCTCAAGTGGACGTAATCTAGCCAGCTGTAATAACTGCCACCGACTCAGTTAGTTACCCCGGTTAATGGGGAATATCGGGCCCGAAGCCAGCCCAGTACCAAGTAATTTACCCAAAAGACAGGAACGTATGAGTTCAGGTCAAAGCAAAAGGGCAGCTCAAGGCAAGGTACAGGTAAAGAACATTTCATATACAAGTCTTAAGAGCAGGTTACAGGTAGTAATCACAAACAAAATGAACAGATAAGTCAGATTATCTTAGTTATTCAGCTGGAGAGTAATGAGGCAGGCCCACCACAGGGGGCGTGAGGCAGGGGGCGGATTCCCTGGGACACCTTCCATACATACCCATGACCCCTGAGAAGACAGACACCATCCCTCAGCTGGATATTCTTAGCGCCCTTCTGTGCCTCCTCCCATTCTTGGGATGCAGCTTGTACTACTGCAGAAACTGTTTTGGGCATAACCCTTAAGCTCCTAGCACGCTGTTCTTGGTGTTGATGTTGCGCATCTGATGGATCCAAATGTGGCGTTGGACATGGGTCTTGGCTTGAATTCTCCATAACACGCTCCCAGAAGCAGCTACAGCAATGGTGAACCTAAGTGTAGCTGTGTCTTCTCTTCCAGATTACAAATGTGTATGTGTCTTATGGCTAGGGTGAATGCCAGCCCAGAAATTCTCAATACCGTGGTGTCAGTCTGACTGGGATTTAAACTTTTAAGTTTCCCTGCGAGGGCTGGCACACCGCATGAGGCATC
The DNA here is from genome assembly GCA_027917425.1 of Gastrophryne carolinensis. Taxonomy (NCBI): domain Eukaryota; kingdom Metazoa; phylum Chordata; class Amphibia; order Anura; family Microhylidae; genus Gastrophryne; species Gastrophryne carolinensis. The sequence continues at coordinate 403,069,375 of CM051239.1, read as the reverse complement.
CTGTCAGTGGGGTCAGCAGGTGTAAGATGAATCAGCAGGAGGTATGTGACCAAATTGGCCAAATTGCCGTTCCTCTTACTGAAAGGGTTTTTGCTACAACGGACATTTGGCAAGAAGGTTTCTTTTGATGAAAAGGAAGCCGGCGGGAGAATATAATATCTCTCTTATTCCTCACACCAAGTGCATGTGAATAACCCCCTTCTCTGTACTTGCCCCACACAAGCAGATCCCACAGCTGCAATGAGGTCAAATGGAGACGCAGAATCTAAAGTCATTCAGGGAGTCTTGGAATCCAGGTGGAGCAGTAAAAGCTGCCACCATACACAGCACCAAGAATTTCCAGCCCAGGTACCATGTAACTCCAGCCCTCTACAATGAAATAGATATCCAAAAGTGTTCTGGCCTAGCAGCCAGCCAGCAGGCCACACTGTCGGGGTCTGGGAGCCACATGAGAGTTTGGGACCCCTGCCCTAGATATACGACATCCTTAACTTACATCTTGCGTATGGATCCTACCCTTTTGTGGCTTTTTGGACTCTCTTGCATGGTAAGGCCTGTTACCGAAAATGTGGACCAGACATTTGTGGTGTACTTAGATGTGTTTTGCCTGTTTTGGGGGGAATGGGTTATTGGAATGAGAAGGAAGAAGCTATGTCGATATTGGAGGAAGTAGGCACTTACTCATTTACAAATCAAAATGTCAGTACCATTACCTTGATGGCAGCTTGTGTGTTCTTGTAAATAAAAGCTCTATCATAGATAAGGAGATAAGGCAGTGTGCTCTGTTGAACTCTTTTAAGGATGTTTGGGAGTCATGTGTAATCATCCTTGGTTTGAAAGAAATCCAAGTGACCCACATTGTCTGAGGACATACATGGGGTTACCACTCATTACCAGCTTCACATGGTCGCTGGTCACTGCAGGCTAATAACATTTACAATGGCCTTTTTGCTGATAGTATTGTTGCTTCCGGCTGTCTGGCACTGATGACGGATCACTTGCAGATGGCAAATTGTCTGCACAAGCTCCTTATACATTCTGACAGGGAGGGAGACATTTTGCCTCTCTTTCCTCTTCTGGGAGGAGTTCTGTCATCTTGGCCTGCCGTCTCCTATCTGCCTTTCCCCCTTCTCCTCGACCAACATCCCCCCCTCTCATTTTCCGCCCATCATTAATTCCGTGCATTAATATGCAGGGCAATTGGCTCTGACTGGACGAGAGTCCTGGACATGTGCCATAGGACCAGGAAAAGGTTAGTTTTTCTGGGCGGTCTGGGGGAGGGGGGTCCATACTGCAGGGCAGGGAACAAAACCCAGGATAGTCCAAATCCTGGGTTTTGTTCTGATTTAAGCATTTTCTGAGTGGAATATGTGTTACATTAAAGTGGATCAAAACCCACCGCGATCTGACCAGGAATCTATAAGAAATCGGGATGCCCCGCTGTGTGAAACCCCCCTGGTTGCCCCATACACTTACCTAGTTTCCTGGTCTAACGGCACATGCGTGAGCCGCGGCCACAACCCCGCTATCCCTCTAGCAGGACAAGTGCCCGCGCCAAGCATTTATGAAGGGCCGGCGCAGGCACGCTCCCTGTTAGAGGGTAGTGGGGGATGCAGCTGTCAGCGTACTCTGAGCCGCTGGCCTTAGATGAAGCTTGGACGACAAGCTGTCAGCGGCTCCGAGTGCACTGATTGCGCGAGCGCCCGCGCATGTGCCTTAGGAATGGGAAGAGGTAAGTTCTCTTCGCAAGAGACCAGACCTTTTTTAATATCAATGAAATGTACTCACAAACAAAGTCGCCGACGAGCAACGAAATGCGTTGGAGGCTCGGGGCTTCCTACATTGCTGGAAGCGCTTTTCAATACTTGCAAGTTTTTTACTTACACTATTCGGGAGCGGTGAGAGCTGTTTGCGCTTTTAATTATTGATACGCTGGATTTACTTTGTTTGTTTTTAAATCTAGCAGTGTTGCACTAGATTTCTTCTTCTTTTTATTTTCTTCACATGCTTTTTTGGAGCTATTTGTTGGCCCATTTGGATTTCTGACATTGAAGCTTACGTTTTAAGCTACATAACTGCATTTCAAAGGATGGCTGAGATCTTGCCCATTTGCAGCTAATTGAATTAATATATTTCAATGCAACCATTATTCTTATCGTTTGGAGTGCTGAGAAGTTGCCTATCTGGAGCTGACTCTATTAATCTATTTGATTGCAACCATTATTCTTACGATCTGGTAAGAGTTTTGTGATACTGGTGATGGGTACACGACGGTGGTGATCACGCATGTGCTTTGGGACAATTTCACCAGTCTACATTAATTCAAAAAGCTCTGTGTTTTTTCTTTAATTTTGCTATATTTAACTTGAGTGATCTTCTTGCCTTAGCCAAGAATCTGTGTGTCTGCAGGCTTTGGGCCTGGTAGTTCCGCTAGGAGGGCAAACAGACAGGGTTCTGGGAAGGCGGGCTGCATGATCGGAGGTCCCTGATTGATAGTTGGATCACGTGACCCGCGGTTCCCTGACAATGATAATTAAAACATTTCTATATGCAAGAAAATACAGTTGCTGGGCTGTAATTATCGGAATGGCAGGCATGCCTGGCCCATTGCTTGGTTGTGCTCAAGCTGACTTTGAAGCTAATTTTCAGTGTCCCCTCCCGCCCACACATTTAAGTCTATCTATGTTTTTTGGTTTCAGAACCGTAGTACCGTACGCCACATTACCACCAAAGACTCACTTTTGGCAGATAACAGGTTCCTCTGTCTCGAATTTTTTGTAACCCTCAGACATAAATAAATAACTGCTTTTATAAGTCTGCAGTAAAACGCATCATCCCTTCAATTCCACTCCAGGCATGTAAATGCTTTATCCCCCCATAAACAGTCCAATAAAAAAGAGAAAAATTCTGGAGAATTTCATTTACAGATGTTGATGAGCACGTCATTCATTGTAAATAGTCACTTTGGTTTTGACAGTAATCCCTGAACTTGTAGCGCCCGGGGTGCAGAGATTTATGTTTGTCTAAAAGTTTAATAGTTGCTTTCACCTTGAGGAGATTGTGAAGTGTAATAAAATATGGGAGTTTCTTTCCTCCAAGATGCAATCTTCACATGGCTCTGGCCGGCAATGTATATGATGCTCTTGAAAACACATTTTACATAGTTGTTTTTTTTTTTTTTTTGGAACAAATATAGGACAATAAAACTGGATTACTTCAATTGATTGAAAAACACGTTTCGCCAAAAGTCTGTCCTGTTTAAAGATTATAATCAGTTAAATGTTTAGGACCCTGACAGGTGCCAACATTGCACCAGTAAGAGATCAGGGGCCATTCTGCTGGTACTGCTATTATGTGTGTGTACACAAGTCTTAAAGGGGCCATATCACTCAACCCTGTTAGCTTGCAGCCAAACGTATACTCGGTCTCTAAATCTGGTTAAAAACAAAGGTCTTGGTCCACACACATCTGCAGAATCGACATAATTGAACTGCATCCTAATAGCCCTGCTCACATGCTCAGATCCGCTCTCCTTAAACAAGCTCTTAGATTAAGGGGTGGGAGCGAATCCGAGCACGCTGACTGCACGAGAGGGCTGTGCATGTGCCGTAGGACCAGGGGAGGGTGAGATCAGGCGACCTGGGAAGTTTCACACAGCGAGGCATCCCCGATTAGGGTGCCCTGGGTACAAGGACCAAAACCCAGGATAGTCAAAATCCTGGGTTTTGGTCCACTTTAATATATGTAGTTCCCCTGCCCAGGATCTACTCCAGAGTGCCATCTAGCGGTCGTTTACTGGTATATACCAATTTTTCTTTTTGGCATTTACTTTAGTCATATGAGTCTGGTTTGTTTTTTATATACTTGTGTATAATACCCTCTTGTATTTGTTTGCACCAGCCTATCACATTAAACCCAGCTTTACTAGCTTGCACTAGCTTTATATTGGGTGTTTATTCTACTCTTTCCCCTATAACCCCTATAACAATTACCAATGACCCACCAAAGTTTTTTTTATTTTTTTTTAGTAAAAGTAAAAAATGGAAAATCGTCTTTGGGATGGCCAATGGAGTTTAAGCATTAAAAAAAAAAAAATAACGTGAACAGTATGTGCTGGGACGTCACCGCGTGCCCACAGAGAGGCTCTTGTGCAGTAACTTCACCACCACTAGCCTATGCTGACGCTGAAATGTCAAACCACGTCATTTCTGACACTTATTTTACCACCGCCATATAAAACGTTTCTTTTCTAAATTGTCTTTTTCTTTTTCTGCGGTTCGCGTTCTGTTGAATAATGAAATATTGGGAATATTTAGCCAGTCGTGTGTAGATAAAGCATTTGATAGACAGAGTAAAGTACATGGATGTCACTAACATGTGGGCTTGAATGACGAGCGGGAACAGCCCCTATCCCAGCACAATCCATTTTCTGACGCGTCAGTCAGGCCTGAGCACATACTGAGCATTGCTGACTCCATCTCATAGCACAGAGACATTGCACAGGCACACCCCTCTTTAAATGCTCTTTAAAACATCAAGCCTTTGTGCTTTTCCCTTAGATCTCATTAGAATTTATTTCAGCAATAACTCAACGAAAAAACTGCAAAACAGTGAATGTCAATGAGGGAAAATGAAGCCGTCTGAACACTGATTATTAATGGCAGAAAAACAATTAGATATAACTCCTCAGCGACGTTTACTGCCAGCAAAATTGCTCTTACGCTATTTAAAGTAGGGACTGATTTCTACATAGGCTTTATAGGCTGTGCCCCAGGGCTGCCACCCAATATTGATTTCAAAATTAATAGATTTAAAGCCGATCTAAACACAGGATTATGCCCCCACAGGATGTGGTCCACGTCTGTGTGAAACCAACATCTCCCCTCCTATTATCACCATTATCTTACCTCTCACCATGCTCCTATGGCACATGTACAAGCTAACGCTGCATGTCCTCCACCAGACAGACACTGTGATAGGTGTGGGGGACATTTGCTTTTACAGTGTTATCGTTTGATGACGGTAGAAAGTGCCATTAACCTACCAAGGAAAACACGTTAATATGCAAAGTCCACTCGTTTCTGCTGGTTAACACGGGTTTGGTGGCAGTCGCATTAAAGTGGACCAAAACCCAAGCTATAAGATTCCCAGGCCGATCGATTCCCTCCCCCTGGGGCATCCAAAATCAGGATGCCCTGCTGTGTGAAACCCCCCAGGTTGCACCATACACTTAGCTTGTTTCCCGGTCCAACGGCACATGCGTGAGCCGCGGCCGCATCCCAGCTATCCCTCTAGCAGGGCTCGTGCCCACGCCAAGAATTTGTGAATGGACAGTGCGTGCACGCTCCCTGTCAGAGGGAAGCGGAGGATGCGGCCGTCAGCGCACTCAGAGCCGCTGCTCTTGTTGTTGTGACGTCAGCGACTCAGAGCGAGCTGATTGGACGAGAAGCCGCGTATGCGCCGTAGGGCCGGGAAGAGATGAGGCTTTGGGCTTGGCGATCTGGGGGATTTCACACAGCGGGGCATCCCCGATCAGGGTGCCCCGGGGCATTTTAAAAAATGGAGCACCAAGAGGGAGCAGCAAATGGCAGGTTAAAGTGGGACAAAAAAAAATTTTTGTGGCCCAGGGGCATCCCGAATGTGCCCATTCAACCTTGCCTTTCCCTGGTCCTACGTTGCATGTGCATGCTCTGGAGCAGAGCCGTTTACTGTACTTCCCCAGCAGTGCACTCCCAACTCCAGTCTATCTCAATTGAATTTGTGTCAATGGGTGGGAAATATGGCGCGATCAGGGGCGTGGCAGGGGGTGGGACGGCGTAGGACCGGGGGCGTGGCTTGTCCCTCTTTCATATCTTCAGAAGTTGGGAGGTATGCCTAAATGGGTGCTGGACTACATTGTGATAGTTGCAGAGAGGGGGGTATTCAGATTGCTCGAGCCCCCGTGCATTGACACCTACAAACCCTACTTTCACTGTCTGCCAGATTTTTTGAGTGAGGTACATCATTTTTCCAATAGTCATTTTTGCTAAAGTATTTGCGTGTATGCCATTACCAGCTTCTGCCCTTAGTAAAACTGTGCTGGCTGTCACTTAGAATATTATACTTAGGCCCTTATTTATGAAGGAATAGCGACAGGTAGCGACTGGTGAGCGGCCGGTAATGACGGGCCCCGCCACGAGAACGCCGGCTCCCCACCACAATCACACATTTATCAAGCCGATCCTGCTTAGCGACTGAGATAGCGCCATATAGCGACTCATTCATCATTATTCCAGCCTCAGCCCACAGCGCCAGCGTCCGACCTTGAACAGCGACAGGTATGACCTCTCGCTACCTGGCGCTCTCCAATGCATTTCAATGGAACAATCTTTAAATATTGATAATTAATTGTTATTAATGTTTTTTTTTTATGTGAAAAATTCTGTGACCACTTCTGCAATGTTAGATAATTTTTTAAGTTAAAAAAAAAAAATAAATTGTGCAGAATTGACATTACAGGTCTGATATTATTGTATTCATATTACTAAATTCTTAAAAAAATTGTTTTTTTGGTTTCCAAAAATATGGTGGTTTGGGGGTTAAAAAACTACTTTTAACCCATCGCCGCCAGCGCTCTGGGGTTTAAACATGCATTTCACAGCGCTTGAATTTTTTGAGCCTGATTTTTTGATGAATATGGTGGGAGCCGGTCGCTCTGACCAGTCGCTATCATGCGCTCCCATACATCGCGGAACCTGTCAAATAGCGACTCGTCACCTTGTATTCAACATTACTGCACACCGACTGAGTCGCTATCAACAACCGAACAACGGCCAAGCACAGCGACTACTAGCGGGCGCTGTGAAAATACTGCTGCAGTCGCTCAACTGTCGCTACCTGCCGCTATTAATGAATCGGCCTCCCCGTTACATATTCGTGTATGTAGTCCCTTAATAGCCCCTCCAGCAATTTCAAGCAAGACCTAGAGCCCTTTTTAAAAATGGACACCACATTTGCCTTGCTCCAGTCCCTTGGCATTATACCAGTTGTTAGTGAGCTTTTAAAGATCAAAAACAGAGGTGTGGAAATAACTGAGCTGAGTTCTTTAAGAACTCTTGGGTGAAGTCCATCTGGTCCTGGAGTCTTATTCACATTTAAATTATTTAGTCTTTCTTGAATGATATGCATGTTTAGTCAGTTAAGAGTTATGCTTGGGATATTGTTTGCAGTGGCAACGCCTAAATTGGGCCCACCTTGTGCCTCATTTGTGTACACAGCGCTAAAGAACCTATTTAACAGCTCCACCTTTTCTTCGTCCCCAGTGACCAACTCCCCATTACCAATTATTAGGGTACCTGATTTTGGTTTCTTTGAGTTTATATATTAAAAGAAACATTTAGGGTTGCTTTCCTTCCACATCTCTTTCATTTTGTGCATTTGCCAGCTTTATTACTTGTTTACATGATTTACTGCTTTATACTTTTCAAAGGTTACTGCTGAGAGATCAGATTTGTAATTTTTAAATGCCCTTTTTTCATGCCTGTTTAACTGCAGGTGTCAGCCATGAGGGTTTTAATTCGAGTTGCTTATACTTGTTACCTATAGGAATACATTTTGGAATTTTGGTACTCACAATTGATTTATAGCTCTCCCATTTGGCATCTGTATCCTTATGTCTTAACACATGCTCCCAATCTATGTCTTGGAGTGCAGCCTTGAACCTGGGGAAGTTGGTCTTTCTAAAGTTTAGTGTTTTTGCCATTCCAGCCAGAGAATGTTTTTTACAGTTTATGTTGAATACAACTATATTGTGGCCACCGTTACCAAGATTTTCATGAACTGTTGCAGTACCTACCAGGTCATCATCATTTGATATTACCAGATCCAATAAAGCATTGTCCCTAGTAGGTGCCTCTACCAACACCACCGGCTCATAAAGTTATCTTGCAGCAAGCTCAGGAATGCTCTTGCAGTTAAAGCAGATCCGGGTCTCCAGTCAATACCTGGGTAGTTGAAGTCCCCCATCACTACCACTGTACCTGCCTGTGATGGCCACTCTATCTGTTTATACAGCTGACCCTCTATTTCCTCAGTTATGTTTGGGGGTCTATAGATTACACCAAACCTTCTGCTAGTATCCCCTAATATATTCTTTGAAATTTGTTTTACATAAAGACACTCCTCCCACTTTCCTGTTTGCTCTGTCTTTCCAAAAAAGGTTAATCCCTTGATTAATTAACAGCCCAATCATGTGTGGAGTATAGCCATGTCTCAGCTACACCAATAACATCAATGTTTTATTCTAGTACCAGGACCTCAAGCTCCACCACCTTACTTGCCAGACTTCTGGCATTTGTGAACATACACTTCAAGTTCCCATCCAGTTTAACACATTCAGCTTTAGTGTCATTTACTCTTGCAAAGTTGTGGCCACATACTTTTTCACTGCATAGTGTTATAACACATGGATCTCCTTATTCAACATAGCAATCCTCCTCCCCTCTTATTTCTCCATCCATCATATCATATGCTGTTTCCTAAGTAACCTGTCATCTTTTGCTTTCAATTTTGCCCTCCCCCCTCATCTCTAGTTTAAATATTCTTCCACCCCCTCAAGTATCCTCTTACCCAGCACAGTACCCCCCCCCTTTCATTTAGGTGCAAAATTATCCATAGAATACAGTTTGTACCCCAGTGAAAAGTCAGCTAAGTGCTCTAGGAACCCAAATCCTTCTGCCCTGCACCAGGATTTAAGCCATGTGCGGACCAGTAACTTTTCCACCAGTAAGTTATTCACCCTTTCCACCTCATGTCTAACCCTGGCACCAGGGAGACAGCTAATCATTTGGTTGAGGTGATCTTAGTGACAACTGACAGCATCAGTCAGTCTGACAATACAATCCCCTATTACCACTAACTGTCTTGTCCTACCTGCAGTCCCAACCACCCAATTACTAGTTGGGCTGTCCTCCCAGCTGTTAGGGAGAGCAGTATGTACTAGGGCTGCTATTTGCTGAGACTGACACTCTTGCATCATTACCCAACTTGGCAATTTTGCTAGGATGCACAGGCATGGACTTCCTTTTCCATGTCCTCTTTATACTCCCTCTAACTGCATTTAACTAGCTACTTACCTGCCCCTCCTGACCCATTTCTGCACCCTCTGTTTCTACCCCACTTAATGCTTGCTCAGTGACCAGCATGTCCCTTTCAAGATGGTCAATCTCCATTTTGTGCCTCCAGATTCCGAGCTTCCAAGCGTGCAACATGCTCACATTTATCACAGCGGTATTCATCCTGGAACTGTTGCTCCAGTAGTGTATATGTGAGGATATATAAAATATATGGACAGATAAAAATATGACCAAAACTATAGTTAATCTCAGAAGGTTAAAAACACACCTTGCCAATTAGAAGCATGCTAGTACATTTGTCTGGAGTTACCAGCAGGAATCCATTTACACATTACAGGACAGGAGAACAGACCATTTTAGAACCCTGTGCTAACTAGGCCTTTTGGCTGAATCAAGTGACACCTCCCTATGTGGTAATTGATATCTACTTATTACAAAGTAGTGAATGAGACATTTGCTGCACACCTCTTTTCAAAAGAAATAGGCATTAAATCATAAATTTTAACAATGGAATGCCCCTGAAACCCCACTGGCTGCATCCAGCATGCTGCCCACCCAATAATCAGTTTAAAAATGAGAGAGATGGCACAGGTGACATGACATGCCAGGGGATTGCTTCTATTAAGTATTCTGTTATCATCACTTTCCGTGTACCCCTCACAGCAGAAAATTATCTTCATAAGAGGTAAAGTTTATTTTTATTGTATATATTTGTTTTACATGCACTGCCCCTTATGGGTGAATTAAATCCTAAAGGTTTATAAAGTGGACTTCTGTGTGCTAACCCGCTTAACTTCAGGAGAGACATTGTATGTGTGTTAAATCTTGTGCCCTGTATGCTTGCCTATCGCTATAAGGGCCTGTCTGGGGGGTGTGAGATCACTTTACAATCAGTAAATCGGGGTGTGACTGTATAGCTGTATAAGTCAGGCCCAGGCCCTTATGGTGCGATTGGGTATATTAACTGCATAAGGTGAGATCTTAGCTTGAGAAAGCTTGTGTTGTCTGGCTATTTAGGGCCAGTGGTGGCAGCTTTTTCAAAGACCCATGTGTGTGGATAAAACGATTGTAGGCAGTACGATTGCAATCCTGTCTGGATCAGGACATCAAACCTCCTTGATTCATGACAGTATACTTCTGACAAATTGTGCACTGAAGTAGACCTCATATCACTAGCCGTTATTCTAGTTACAAAAACAGCAGTGAATACAAAAAGTTAAATACTTACAGTTGCAGTAACTTCTGCTCTTAAAGGAGCAGTATTGCGAAATTTGCAATAAAAAAGATAAATAATGAAATAGCCACACAATAGCTTCTAACGTGTATAAATAATCTGGCGATAGAAAAAGAAAAAAATATATGCCTCTCTTTTAAATTGTATAATTACAATGGCTCAGTCCATTTGCTGAATAGGGGGATCTGCTGGGTTGTTTTTAGTGAGCTGCTTCATTTAGCCCACTGGTCTCCTAGCAACACTTTACCTCAGAGGCTGACACTGTAACGGCTGTGTGTGTGTGAGGTGCTGCTTTTGTTATGAGACCAGGTGACTCAAATGTGTAAAATCTATACAAAATAAACTAAACTGACTGAAAACGACTGAAATTCTTCTTTGAATAACTGAGCAGGAAAATCTAAAGGTATTAAAGTGGAACAAAACCCCATTCTAAATCAGGATGCCCACTGTGTGAAACGACCCCTGGATAACTACAGATCCCCCCCATTTTTCTGGCGCGCTCACGCAGATAGTCATTTAGACAGGCCGGGCGGCCAGGAAGGTTACTGCTCAGGCTCCCCATCTGCGTGCAAACAGCGCTGATTGGATGAGAGCCCGCGCATGCGCTGTGAGACAGGGAAAGGTACGTTTTCACAGGTGAACTTGGGGATTTCACATATCAGGGCATCCCAAGTCGGGATGCCCCTAGGGGCACAAAACAAAACTCCAGATAGTAAAAAACCTGGGTTGGGCTTTGCTTAAAACACACAAAGCTGAAAGAAAGATCATATGGAAAAAAGAGAGAAAATGGTAAACTGAAAGATTCTGCAGCAGAGCCAACATGAAGGGAAAACTGTCAAAATCAGCTAAATGACTTCTAGAGCTTTTCTCTCTGTTTTAGATATATGAGTTCTGGCCAGGCAATGTTGCAATGTTGTTATCTTATGCTGGACGGCTGCCAGCACTGAACAGCTGATACTTTGATACATTGTTCTCCCTCTCCTCAGCATGGAACAGGCCAGAGTCCCAACACTGACAAGACATAAACATGAGCTATTAGTGTGTTCAACACACACATCATTTTTTTCTACATTTGTAATTCTTAGTCCAACACCTACCTACATTCAAAGTACCATTTAAATATAAGTCACCAAGAAAAATTCGCGATACTGCTCCTTTAACTTGCGATTTTAACTCAGTAACACTTATAAAGCCACACCTTTTCCAAGCACAGCTTTCAGTTGTCCCTTGGAATTTAAACCACCTGAGCCAAGTTAACCTGTCCTACTCAGCAGTAGGAGGATGCAGGAGAGAATAAAAACCCTTTGTTGTCCTTTAAATGTGTCAGTTTGAGCGCACACTGATTCACAAAAATAAACCAGATATAGTTTTTAGCATCTCACTTAGCTAGTTGATAAGGCTTGGTCACAATTTACCACTTACCAAAGGAACTCCTGATTTTTTAACTCAATAACACTTATAAAGCCACACTTATTCCAAGCACGGCTTTCAATAAGGCTTTTCTCGACGAGACAGAAAAGCCTACCGACCGGGAAAATCTAAATCAAAATGTAAACTTCAAGGTATGATTTTGAAGACTTGAAAGCCTTTTTTTTAAATATGGTAACATCATCATAACCAGGGCTATTTGGAGATAGTCCTGGCTATGTGCACTGGACAATGGCTTTAAGATTGTTGCATTACGCAATGATTAATAACCAAATAAAAAATTTAACTTACTGAACAAATTAGAAAATCCCAGAACACTCCAGATAATCTGCAAACACTGTGTTAGTCTTTGATCTCTTTTACTGCCTTGATGCTTGACTGGGTGTGAGGACCCAACAGAGGATCCTCCAGGGCTGGAATTGTTCCACACTGCATACAAAAACACACTGTCTAAAAGAATAAAAAGTTGAAAAAAGAGAAGGAAAAGTTAAAAAATGGATAAGACAATATATTAATAATATTACTACTGTGTTAAAGTGGTCCTTCACTCTGAATAAGAGTCTATCTTATACGTTTCCCACACCCTGTACATACAGATTGCTCACATTAAAAATCATCCTACCTGCATCTACTGCATGTTATGAGCCTTTAAACATCCAAGATGGCTGCTCATGCAACATCAGGCAGCCTGCAAACAGGAAGCATCTTCTGACTGTGCTGCTCTGCATTCTGGGACTGCTGACCTTTACCTGGCCCCAGCTCTGCTCTGTCTGAGCAAAGCACAGCTATAACCCGCCCCCCGTTACTTTATCCCACTCTCCTCTCCTCAGTTAGTGTGATGCTTCTGAATCAAGATGGCGGCGCCCGTATCCTAAAGTCCTGGACAGATTTGCAGCCCAGTGGGGGAAAGAATAATAAGTAGGTGACTAAAAACGTAAAATATATTAATTTTAGATGCTGGGGAATAGTTTTTTTAAGGGCGTGGGCTTTTCAATAAATCATGGTGAAGGTCCGGTTTAAAGTGGACCAACACCCAGGATTTTGACTATCCTGGGTATTGGTCCACTTCCCCGGGGCACCCCGATCGGGGGTGCCCCGCTGTGTGAACCCCCCCAGAAAGCCCCCAAAACTCACCTCTCCCCGCTCCCACGTGGCCGCGCCGTCCAATCGGCGCCGACGGACAAGCTGATTGACAGCAACGTAAAAGCAGCTTGCCCGTCGGCGCCTCCCGCGCGTCACTCTTGACGTGTGCGCGCCCGCGCCAGCCATTCAGAGACGGCCGGCGCGGGCACGCGCACGCCTAGAGGGGCGCGAGGGAGGCGGCGGCGGCCGGCCGCCGCCGAAGACCAGGTAGGTGGATTTGGGGTGTTCAGGGGGGGTTCACCCCGCGGGACATCCCGATCTCGGATGTCCCGCGGTGTGTGAGGTGATCGGCCCGGGAATCTTATAGATTCCCAGGCCGATCACCTCAGGGTGTTGGTCCACTTTAACTCTGCGACAACATACTTGGATTATATCACATCTGAACAAAGAATCTTCTGGTCTTCTCTAGAAGATAGCAGTGTGGCTGACTTTATTACAGCTCTTACAGTTGTCCCTGGAGTATTGGGAAACAGAAACACAGCTGTAGGAGCAATTGTGACATTAGCAGAACAGTAAAGCAGCTCTACCCTGTAAAAGTGGAATGGTGTGCTCAACAACCTGTTGCTCCTGGATTTTCTGCCTACCAACAGAAAAAAAACACAAGCTTGGTGGGAATTGTTTTGCTGGGGTGTATAAGTGACCCCTCCTCTCACTATTCAGCATAATATGGTTTTTAAAAAGTTGGTCAATATGGTTTGCCCTGGAGCAGGTAGGGTTAGTAGAGGACGGGTAAGGGGTGGGGAGGGAGAGAAATCCCAGGAGGGAGAGTAATGGGTGATTTATTTATAGTGTAGATATGCGAGTGCTGGCACCTCTGAGTTGAGTCAGAGAATTTCGTGGGCTGAGGGGGAGAAGAGAACCTTCTTTTAGGGGGTCCCTGTCCACTAGATGGATCCTTTTGGGTCCTCTTGTGGGTTTTGGTCAGGGGCTCCCAAGCGCCAGTTGTACTCGCAATCAAAATGCTTGATATTCAATTATTATTATGCATCAAAAAATACCTAATTTATTGAAGTTACAAAAGGTCTATATACATATATACAGAGTGGTACATGTCCGGGTATCAGATTGTGCCCGGGTGACCCCATACCATAAAGTCCTTTTCTTGTTGTGATGGTTAATGGGATTGTTCCCAATTTAGTAATTTCCTGTTGGGTCAAAATCTCAGTTGTCTATGCCGCTTGGAATACCCTCCTGTCCCCCTCTGCCGTAGGGGAGGTGGTGGGTGCACGTTTCAGGCATCTAGTGGACAGGGACCCCCTAAAAGAAGGTTCTCTTCCCCCCCTCAGCTCTTTTTAAAAAGTTCCCAAAACAATGAGGCACTGGGCACAAAGTGGTGATGGATGGACGAAGCTGGAGACGGGGCTAAGACAGGAGTCTAGAAACAATCTAAAGGCGAACTGCCGAAAGGTCAGAGGTGAATGCGGTATCCAGGGACGAGACAAAAGAATGGCCAGGTCCAATAACATCCAGCATCAATACCATCAGCACTCTCCCCATGAAATATGCGGATAACACTACAGTCATTGGCCTTATTAAAGAAGGGTGTAGGGTATAGGTGAGTATCAGTAATTAGGAAAGATTAGAACCCTCTTTTAGAAGTAGCCTAAAGATATACATAGGCCTCCATTCAGTAAGAGTTGAAAATAATTCTCATGGTAGTAGAAAATTCACTTTATGAGAAAAAGCCTGAGAATTTCACTGTTGCTGAATCACCATCTAGGAAGACAATGAAAGTCAATGGCACTTTTTACTACAGTTTAAAAAAGTGCCATTGACTTTCACTGTCTTCCTAGCTGGCGATTCAGCAATAGTGACACTCATGCATGCATTTTGCAAATTACTGTATGAGAAAAGGATATGATTATTTCACTGTTGCTGAATCACCAGCTAAGAAAACGATGAAAGTCAATGGTACTTTTTTACTCTTAAGAAAAGCAGAGACATTTTTACTACTTTTTACACTGTAGTAAAAAGTGCCATTAACTTTCATGGTCTGTGCAGCTGGTGATTCAGTAACAGTGACATTTCTTTTACTATGATGATATTTTATATAACTCTTTTTGAATTGAGACCCTAGACTATGATGGGATTTGGGCCCTTATTTAACAAGGGACAGCGCCAGGTAGCGAATGGTGAGCAAACGGTAATGACGCTCACCGCCACGAGAACGCTGGCTCCCCTCCGCAATCACACATTTATCAAGCCGATTCCTGCTTAGCGACTGACAGAGCGCCAGATAGCGAATCATTCATCATTATTCCAGCCTCACCCCACAGCACCAGCGAGCGACCTTGAACAGCGACAGGTATGACCTCTCGCTACCTGGCGCTCTCCAATGCATTTCAATGGAGCAATCTTTAAATATTCATAATTAATTGCTATTAATGTTTTTTTTTTTTTTTTTAAATGTCAAAAATTCTGTGACCACTTCTGCAATGTTAGATATTTTTTTTAAGGTAAAAAAAAAAAATTTGTGCAGAATTGATATTACAGGTCTGATATTAATGTATTCATATTACAAAATGTTTTGAAAAACATGTTTTTTTTTATTTTTTCCAAAAATATGGTTTGGGGGTTAAAAAACTACTTTTAACCCATCGCCGCCAGCGCTCTGGGGTTTAAACAAGCATTTCACAGCGCGAGAATTTTTTGAGCGTGATTTGTTAATGAATATGCTGGGAGCCGTTCGCTATGGCCATTCGCTGTCATGCGCTCCCATACATCGCGGAACCTGTCAAACAGCGACTCCTAACCCCGTATTCAACATTACCGCACACCGACGGGGTCGCTGTCAACAGCCGAACAATGGCCAAGCACAGCGAATACTAGCGTGCGCTGTGAAAATAACGCTACTGTCGCTCATCTGTCGCTACCTGGCGCTATTAATGAATTGGCCTCCCCGTGTCACTGAGCAGTCAGGAAATTCTGAGGGAAAAACCAGCGTAGACAGAAACTGGGTCATATACTATTTGGTCACTATATTCACATGGAGCATTTGTTAGTTAACATGTGAAACATGTGAGTGGGCGTGGTCTGGCGAGTTTCTGTAGAAAGAAGGATAAAGTGAGTAGGTCATTTAAAGTGAAACAAACCCACCAGCGTTCAGCCTGGAATTTAAAGTATTCCAGGGGCGACTGCTGGCTTTCCCCCAGGGGGATGCCCCATTGTGTGAACCCCCCCTCCCCCAGGTTGCCAGCACTAACTCGCCTTTCCCTGGTCCAGCGGCGCATGTGCGGGCTCTTGTCCAACCAGAGCTGTTTGCCTTTTGGCAAATAGCTCTAAATGTTTTTGATGGGGAGAGTGCACTGCCACCCCAACTATTCAGATTCTATGAGACTCCAGGGCCAGCTGATTTCCTCTCCCTGCTGTGTTCGCCCACAAATCTTACCATTCCAAGGAGCCCACGGCCCATGCAAGGGCGGCACTGGCATAAGTTGCATCCCCTTTCAGCTGTGCGAGGCCACTCCCACTGCAACTGAATGGCTGTGCATGGCCGTGGTGTAAAGATACAAGTCAAGGTCAAGGAAAATGAAAAATTCTGACCATTACACTATGAATAATTTCAGTAGAGACAAACACACAGCCAATCTCTGGACACAAGCCCAGCTCAGGATGTTCTTGTGTTAGATTGTTTCAAAGCTTATCAGAAAACGCTCTGCATGTGTTTTATTCCTGCACCATGGAGTCCATCTTGTGCGTATCTATTATCATCTGGTATGGAAATACCTTCTAACGCCAAAAAAACAAAGGATACAGATGACCGTGCCCCATGAAACAGGCTTGGAGCATAACTAATTATGTCACACCCAGGTACTACAGGGGAGACAATCTTCACAGCATCCTCTCCATCACAGAAAGCTGTAAGCAATCTCTGAGCTATTGAAATTTCAGTAGCAGGTTCATGACTGCTTTACAATGTATCACAGCTGATTACAATAGAAACAATTATGATACATCAGCTGCTACTTGGCTATAACTATGTAACACAATGTAACTCTCAGCATGACTCATCTTGTTTGTAATATTCACAGTAGAAGGGAGAGGTAATGCATCCTGACTATCCCAATATATAGTAACATAGTAACATAGTATGTAAGGCTGAATAAAGACTTTAGTCCATCCAGTTCAGCCTGTTTAACTCCTTCCAGTGGTCTAGTAGCCATAGCCGGAAATGTTATTACATGCCAGGAAGGCATCAAGGCCACTTTTGAACATTTTTAATGTATCCCTCATTACTACCTCCTCTGGCAGCGAGTTCCATAGTGTCACTGCTCTTACAGAGAAGAATCCCCTCCTATGTCGGTGGAGAAAGCACCTTTCCTCTAACCTTAGTGGATGACCCCGGGTTATGGTTACACTCCGGGGTATAAATAGATGTTGGGACAGATCCTTGTATTGACCCCGAATATATTTATACATAGTTATTAGATCACCCCTCAATCGTCTTTTTTCTAGACTAAATAAGCCTAACTTGGACAATCTTTCCGGGTACTCTAGCCCCCGCACTCCTTTTATTAACTTTGTTGCCCTTCTTTGAACGCGCTCCAGTTCTGATATGTCCTTTTTAAGCACAGGTGCCCAGAACTGTGAGATCTGTAGGTCCTTCAGGCTACTACCTTCAGGTAGGACGACCCAACACACCAGGGCCTCTAGATAAATAAACTGTTTCTTACCATGTGCCATCAAGCTGCTGTACTAAACACATGTGACCTCTCCTTTGATATGCTTTAAACTAACATAGCCATTCTTATGCTTAATATGTAATTTAAAAGCATCTACCCCCCTCATGTAAAACCCCTGTTCATATTCACCCTTCCTTCCCAATGATGCCCACTGTATCATGTGTTAAGCATATCTGGCTAACAACTGATGAAATTTGGATGTCTAGCAACATAAATGCCTTAACCCTTCTAGTGCCAGCTATGTGACTCTCACGTAGCTGCCTCTCCAACCGTTAAGTGCCAGCTACGTGAGAGTCAGCTAGCTGATTTAGAGCCCCATAAAAAAAAAAGTAAAAAAGATACAGACTTACCTGACCCCTCATTTGAAAGTGCCAGCGATTCTGTACAAGAAGTCACCTCGCAGCACGATGGCTCTCCCCGGGTCTTCTCTTCACCAGGGGGGGGGGGGATTCGATCCCCCCCCCCCCCCCCCCGGGCTTTCCACGCTTCGGGTGAGGGCCCAGAAACAGGCCCTCACCATCCTCTTCAGCCGGCGCTGGCCCCGCCCCTAACCCCGCCCCTAGCCCCACCCACTTGATGACGCCATCCCGCTCCTCGGGTTACCGGCACCCGGGGCTCCGTTCTGTCAGTTGTCGGGTAGCGATCGGAGCAGGGAGGGTGGGAGGCAGGGTGGCTCTGATCTCCCTGCCTTCCTCCCTCCCTGCTCTGATCACTACCGACAACTGTCATCTGCAGCGGCGCAGGACACTGGATGGGAGGTAAGTATAAGTGAAAAAAGAATAATAAAGAATTTTGTGTCTGTGTCTTTTTTTTTACTTAACCCTTTGTGAACTGGTAAGGGGTCCATGAGACCCCTTATACCAGTTCACAAGGCTCTGGGTATGGCAGGTCACCTGCGGCAAGCGGGTGACTTGCCATAACCCCCAGCCCCCCATTACCTGCCTCCCCAACGGCCAGGGGGGGGCAGAAGGGCCCGGGCCACGTGGCTATGTGGGCTAGTAGCCATATTCTACAAGCCCCCATAGCTGGTCCGGGTCAGTAATGCTGGGTAAGGGGGACCCTACATCATTTTTTGGGGGGATTTTAAGGGTGTTTTAAAAAAAATGAGCCCCCCCCCCACGTCATTTTTTTTTTAAGTTAACCCCTTACAACTATGCAATTATATTGCATAGTTGTATCCTATCTGAAATCTCCTAAACTGCTGTTTCAGTTTGGGGGAGTTTCCTGGGCAGGAAAGGGTGTATACCAATACATATGTGGTACCGTTGTAACCGGGAGAAATAGGGCTTTCACACGCAATAATATTTTATTAACAAACTTACATTTTTTATTAGAAAAAAACACAATTTTTTTTTTTTTTTCACATATTTCACCCAAAAGCATTGAGAATACACAAAAAAAGACCAAACAAGACATTTCATGTTGAAGCCCAGACTCTGCTGAAAAAAACAATATATCATTTTCCTGGAAAATCCCTGGAAATCCCTTCAAAAATCCAGGTTGAACACATGTAGCGCAAAAACGTGACAAAAAATCTCGGTAGGCTGGCACTTAAAGGGTTAAAGCAGTCCCAAACCCATTTTAACATAATTGGTGTGGGCCACATTGTGAAAGTCTCACGGAGGGTGGGCATTTGTGACCCTCGCACATAGACCCACGGAACCCCCTGTAATCCTTACCTGCACCAAGATCCCCTAGAGCAGGGGTACTCAACCACTTCTTGAAAAAAACGGCATCGGGTGGGACGCGAAGGTCTGGACGCGGGGCGGGGGGGATTGACCCACAGAGCCTACATCTCTGGTTTGCAGCACACGGCTTTTAACCCCCCCCCCCCCCCTGATTTTTCTGCAGGCCATGTATATATGTGGGCTAAGGACCAAAATGTTATTGGCAATAAGGTCTGGTAGATGGCTAGAGCTTGCAGCAAGAGCAATGAATTGGCAAAGCTGGGAGGCCATGGATTGGTTGGGCAAAACTGGGAGGTCAGGAATGGATGGGGCAGAGAGACTGGGTTTGGTGGGCTAGGTGCCAGGGAGCAGTCATGACACTGGCAGGGAGACTAAACACTACATCACCGATCAAATAAAGGGGGCAGCACTGAGCACAGCAACACAGAAGCAACTGCAGGGCTGTCAGGGCCGGGGTCCGGAAATCTGGCAGGTCCACATTCGGACCCCGGTCCACCAGTTGAGTACCAGCGGCCTAGAGAATTGGCCACCGGCGGTCACGTGGTCCACAGTCGCTTTCTCATTTCATGTAGAAAGATGAACCATGTGACCAAGGGTGTCCAGTTGCGAAAAACAATGCTGCCCCTCAGCGGCATATTGGGATAAGTTCAAGATGGATGGTGTCAATCCCATCTGTGGATGGGATTGGTTAGCGGGGGAGCATTTGCGCAGAGGGGCAGAGGAGGGGCCGGCCTCACACAGGTGTATTTATTGCCATTGCTAATGGACACCTTCATGCATGGCTAAGGGGCAGGGAGGCGTTGTAGCGTCTTATAGATTCCCGGGCCGATAGTTGTGGGTTTTGGTCCACTTTAAAGAACACATTTAGCAAGCCCGGTTGCCTTGACTCTGAATATATGAGAATTTTCCCAGGCAGAAGGTGTCCGATCACAAGGGAAGCTCACAAGCCGCAGGCGTGACACTGCCTATCTGCGCATTTGCACCACTGCGTTTCTGCTGTTGTCGCAATAGCTGACAGAAATGTTCAGTGATTTTGGAAGGAATACACAAGCAAACTAAAGGAAATTTTACATATTTGCCCGGAGTTGTGTTCTCAGTATCTTCTTAAATAACCTTAAAATAAAATGGTAAAAGCTTTGCGATGTCCTGAGGCTCTTCTATATAAATAGACATAACAGGGAAGTGGCGAGCGTGCGGCGTGTATTTGGAGGCTGTCTGGGGACGCTGCTATCACAGAGGTCTTTGATTTACTGGCCTTTAGCTTGGTAAAGCCGAGAGCCCATCAGAATGGCGAGTATCTGACGCCGCGCTGTAATAGATAATGAAATGAAAGGCGCACAATCACAGTGTGGAAAGGCACTTTCATTAAACAGCCACCAGTGATGCTGAAGATTTAGCATAACTATTGGCTGTCAGGGGCCTAAATGAAACAAGCGCCGAATAGGCTGGATTTACATGTCAATAAAGGCAAGGCTAATATGTCAGGCATTTCTGATGTCGCTGAGTTATGTCGGCCACACACCTTATAATTTAAACGACAACTGAATAATAATGATTATTGTTTCTTGGTTCTAAAAAGCCCCTTAAAACTGTCCATAGTTTGCTAGAAAAAAATGATGTCGCTTTGTTCATTTGCCTTTGTGCTTCTTGATCTTGAATAGTGTTCCCCCTAATGGTTAAAAATTAGTCTCAGCTTAAAGTGGACCAAAACCCACCCTGGAGTCTATGAGTCCAGAGCAGGCATACTCGCTCCCCCAGGGCTTCCAGATTTGGGATGCCACGCTGTGTAAAGCCCCTGAGGTCGCCCAGAAACTCACCTTCTTTCCTAGTCCAATGGGCACATCCTCGCTTTCCCTTTAGTAGGACGTGTGTACGCTCCCTGTTAAAGGGTAGTGGGGGATGCGGTTGCCAGCACGCTCAGATCTGCTCACCTTAGATGAGATCGTGGATGAAGGGTTGGGAGTGGATACAAGCATGCTGATTGGTTGAGAGGCTGCACATGCACTGTAGGACTGGGGAAGGGTGAGTGAGATCGGGCAATCTGGGGGGTTTCACACAGCAGGACATCCCCAATCGGGGGTGGCCCAGGACAAGGACCAAAACCCGGGATAGTCAAAATCCTGGGTTTTGGCCCACCAGGATTTTGACTATTCCAGGTTTTGGTCCTTGCTCCTGGCTGTGTGAAATCCCCAGGCTCTTTCAGGTGATGGGGGGGCTGGGGCATGCTGAATCCAGTCGGCCGGCCCTGGAGTCTTTTAGATTACAGGACCAGCATATGGGGTGATTGGTCCACTTTAAAGTGGAATAAGCGTAGGGCCCCCGTGACCGCTAGCCTGCCTATGTGGCATCCTATAGCGGGATGCCCCGCTCTGTAAAACCCCTGGGTCGCCAGTAAGCTCACCGTTCCCGGTGGCTCCCATGACGCTGTGAACGCTGGCATTTCTGGCTTCCATGTAGCTGTGCACGCTCCTGCGCCCAGCCAATCTGTACGCAGGGTACGGGAATGCGTGCCGGATTTGAACGGAGCCTAGTCAACGTAGCAGGGTTGAAATCAACCAATCCCCCATCTCAAATCTGCCACAGAGCATCAACCCATTTTTTTCTTTATTGCATGGCACGGCCTGCTTCTTATTCATAACAGTTGGGTTTTTCCGCCACAAGGTGGTGCAGTGGTACAGCAGAAATCTGTGGCATCTCCCGGCCCCCTATAAAAGGGGGATCAACCATAGAGTTCCCAGTGTTTCCCCTGCAGTGAAACTGCGAAGTTAGAAGATGGCTCTCTCTCTTGCGCAGGTGAGCGGGGCAACCAAGCCTGCGGGCCTGCAAGTCTATTTCCACCCGTTTCTGGACCCTCACTACCTCCCAGCCTTGGCTGACAGATCGGGTGAGGGTAGAAGAGCACTAGGGATAAGTGCTCCTGGAGCGCTGCTCCAAGCCGCAGACCCTGTACCACAAAGGGTAGCCGGCCATAGGCTTTATGGTGAGCCTACTAGGGATGCAGAGTTCCTGTCCTGGCTTCTCAGGGGGTGAGTGTTTTGGGGACTGTGTCCCCTTCTTTTCCTTCAGGGGTCCCACCCCCCCCCCCCTCCTGGCCTGGATACTCGCCGCTGCCTTCTCGTCTCCCCCCCCCTCTCTGACTTTGTTTGGGGGGGGGGGTGGTAGCGGCGAGTGGTGTTTGTTGTGGTGTTTTTTGGCGTTTACAGTGTGTTTTTTGGTGTTTTTAGCCCGCCGCGCCGCTTTGTACTGCGCTCCGCGGCTGTGGGGGCTATAACCTGTGGCGTTTTTGCTTTGTCATGGCACCGGTGGGGTCACGTGGGCGGCATTTTCACGCTCTTCGGGGGGGCGGGGCCGGGGGATGACGCGTATCGCGTAGTCCCCCCGCAGCCCGCCCCTTGAGGTACCTCTGCCGGCGCCATTTTGGATTAGCTGCGCGTCTGGATTTCTCCCTTCTGCAGCGCTGTTTCCTTAAGTGTGTTGCTTCATCCTGCGGTCTGTGCCTTGGCGACCCTGCGGTGTCCTTGGTCCGTTTTTTGGGGGTTTTTTTCTTATTGGTTTCGTTGAGCTTGTGCTGCGGGATGCTCATGTGTCATTTTTACTTATGTCTTTCAGGCGGGATACCAGTGGGTTGTGGTTTCTCCCGGCTCTACTCCTTCCTCCCCCTCATCCATCCCCCCACCCATTTTTGCTTATCTGGGGGCATCCCGTGGGAGGGCATCCCGGGTGGCTTTTGTATTAGCCTTTACGCTGGCCTTTTGCGCCGGTGTTAATCACCATATGGAGGCTTCTGGGGATAGCATGCTCGGGGGTCCTTCGGGGCAATCCCGGCTGTGTTCCATGTGCAGGGTGTCCCCTATCAGCAATGATGTCACGGTGTGCGTGCCGTGCACTCAAAGTGTCCTTGCGCTCCAGCTTGGTTTGCCTGCATCGCTTCCCAGTTCTGTGCCCCCTTCGGCATCACCTACCCCCCCACTGCTGCAATTAGCTCCCAGTGAGGGGGATGCTAGCAGGGGGTCACAGTCTGATCTGGCACTTCGTGTGGCCAACATTGAGAAGCAGCTTGCCGGGCCTATTCCTAGGAAGGTCTCGGGCAAGGAGCGGCACCTGACTTCCACTCCCTCACGCTCCACTGAGGAGTATGAGGAGTTTGATGCCACTAGGGGACTTGCTGGAACTGCTCCAGGACTCTGACTCCTCTGGGGACCAGCAGGAGGGTTGCATTAGTGACCCTGGGTCTGCGTCCGGGGAGGAATCATGGTACCCTGAGGACACTGATAATCTGCTGTCACAAATTTTTGAAATCTTGCACATTGCTCCCCCTGAGGTGGCTAAGAGAAAGCAGAGTGAGCTTTTTCGTCCTGGTAAACAGCGTCTGGAGATCCCTGAGCAGGGCCATTTTACTTCTATGGTGCTTAGGGAGTGGGAACATCCTAATAGAATGGCCGCTGTGCCCAAGGGATAGGATAAGAGGTATCCCTTTCCTGCTGATATAGTAAAGCGTTGGTCCTGTCCCCCTGAGGTGGATGCTCCCGTGCTAGGCCTGTCTAATACTTCGGTCATGCCTTCTCCTGACACTACCACTCTGACGGACAGCGAGGACCGGCGCATGGATCAGCTGGCCTGCCATGCTTTTACTTGTGTGGGGGCTGGACTGCGCCCGGCCTGTGCTGCTGCCATTACTGCTATTGCCCTTAAAAAACTGCTCAAGCGTCTATGTGATGGCGCTATGGCTGGTAGGAGGAGGGAGGATTATAGGGCCCTCTTGCTTTGCTCTGATTTTGTTGCATTTATGCTTACTGCCATGGATGATGCTGTGAGGCTGGGCGGTAGGACCTCTGCACTTTTGGTGGCTATGCGGCGCTCTGTTTGGTTACGTCAGTGGGCAGCTGATGCTGCTGCTAAGAAGGCTCTCACTGGGCTCCCCTTTGCGGGGCTGCGGCTCTTTGGTGAGCGTCTTGATGTTTTGGCCAAGGATGGCAGGCTGCAACCTTTACAAGGTTGATGTTAAGGCCTCAGCGGATGCTGCTTTTCGCCGCAAGGTGCTTCAGGCGGTAGTGACTTGAAATGGCGACTGTTGCTTATTGGGGATCCCACCCTACTTTTGGACACTGCTCTTGGATGTCCCAACTGTTATGAATACGAAGCAGGCCGTGCCATGCAATAAAGAAAAAAGCAATTCTGTGAGTACTCACCTGTAGAATTGTTTTTGTTCTTGCATGGCACGGCCTGCTTCGACCCACCCTTGTTATTGTTATTCTTGGTTGCCTCTTTATGGTGATTGTTCCAAGTTAATTAGGGTTTTTTACCTTTTTTACATTTTTTACTTTTATTCTCTCCCGGCTTCTTGTCTCACTGCTTGTCTACGCTGGGAACTCTATGGTTGATCCCCCTTTTATAGGGGGCCTGGGAGATGCCACAGCTCTTCTGCAGTACCACTGCGCCACCTTGTGGCGGAATAACCCAACTGTTATGAATACGAAGCAGGCCGTGCCATGCAAAAACAAAAACAATTCTACAGGTGAGTACTCACAGAATTGCTTTTTTCAAACTGGGCCACCGCCGAGCTGGCCATATCGCCCGAGCTACTTGGATCGCCAAAAATTGGGGTTTGATCTGATTTAATGAGAAAGTCCTAGCATTGTGTAACACTCCACCCACCCCTCCATCCCTTTGTGCTAAGCCCATTTTGAGCAATAACATAACAGCTAACTCATTGGGGGGCATAAGCGAACCTGGAAACTTGAGTGACAGGTCAGTTACCCAATCCCACGCAGCAGTAAGACTGTACTGGTCTGTTACGCAAGTCCAACTCTCACTCAAGTCTATGGCTGCCATGCAAGAAAAAAATGTAAAAAAATGTTTTTTTAGACGCACTCACCTCTCCCCGGTCTAATGGTGCATTTGGGAGCTCTTGCCCAGTGACAGATGCAATTCTGCAGGCGGCTCTCATTGTTGTCAATTCACATAGGCTGTTACGGGAGTGCACGCACGGCCGGGAAGGCATGCCTGCTCTCATTGGCTGAGCACCTACGCATGCGCCGTTGGTCCAAGGAGAGGGGAATTTAACTGGGCGAACTGGGGGGTTTCACACAACAAGTCATCCACAATCAGGATGCACCCTGGAAATGGAAAAAACCTCGGAAAAGTCAAAAACCCGGATTTTGTTCAGCTTTAACTTTTTGTGAATTGGTAAGGGGTCCTTTAGACTCCTATATCAGTTCACAAGGCAGAAGGGGCTGCCAAAATCGTACCCAAAAATAGCGACAAAGCACTGCAAAAATGACAAAGCACCAAAAGCCAAGAAAGACATTTGTCCTAGTAATGACTGTAAATCTTTGTAAAAATGACATTTAAACATATATAGCACAAAATTGCCTGGGAACAGTGGGTGACAATATCTCTAGGTAGAAGGGCACTGCAAGGGTTAAAAAATTCCAAAACCCTTGAATTAAAGTGGAACCCCTCTGGATTTTGGAACATTTTACTGGGGCATCCCGTTCTGAAGACTTTGAAAGTTGGGGTATGGCAAATTGTATGGCGGGAAAGCATTCCAGAAGAGTGGAATGGCACACGTGAAGTCCTGCAGATAAGAGCAGGAGGAAGTGATCAGGATAGAAGATAGGAGATGGGTAGAGCGGAGACTTGTCTTGGTTGATATTGTGGTATGAGCACTGAAATGTAGGAAGGGGCTGTACCTATAAACCAGTGGCACTCAACCACTTCTTGTAAAGCTCCATTTATAGGCATCCGCTAATAGGTGAAGGTCCAGGCAGGGGGCTGTCGCAGGGGATGGAAAGTTAGAAATCAACACGCTCAGCGCACTGGGACGGCACCCCAAGAATCCTATTGGGCACCTTTTTTAGCCCCACAGAACCTGCATCTCTGGCCTGTGGAACCCCCTGTGCATTCTGTGCAGACCATGTACAGCGGTTGATTAGGGCCTAAAATTTTACCAGCAATGAGGTTTGGTAATAAGGATAGATAGAGCTCGGGGGAGAGGGATGAATGGGAAAATAGCTGTAAGGATGGATAGACAGAATAGGAAGGGTGGACAGAGAGCTGAGAGAAGGGATGGATGGGCAGAACTAGAAGGACAGGAATGAATGGGCAAAGCTGGGGGGGGGGGGGGTAGATGGCCAGAGCTGGAAGAAAGATTAATGGGTTGGCAAAGCTGAGGGGACAGAGATTGGATGGGGAGAGCTGGGAGGACAGGAATGGATGGAGCAGAGAGACTGGGCTGGATGGGGCAGAGCTGAGGGGACAGGGATGGATGGGGCAGAGCTGAAAGGACAGGGATGAATGGGGCAAAGATACAGATAAACAAAGTTTGTGTGTACCTTGCAGTGCCTTTTTCCGACCATGCAGTACTTCATATTGCAATGCAAGGTCATGCCACTGGCAGGGAAACTAAGCACTACATCGCCGATCAAGTAAAGGGGGCAGTGCAGGGCTCTCAGAACAGGGGTATGGAAATCTGGCGCCAAGGTTCGCATTCGGACCCCTGTCCACCAGTTGAGTACGGCTGCTATAAACCATAAAATCAGACTTCTTTTAATACATCTCATTATAACCAACTTAAAAATCTACACAATACCCTCAAAGCCAGCTTGGCTGGGAGTTTCAGCAATAACATTCTGATAACTAGCATAAAAAATGTATACATAGTTATTATATTACTCTAACAATTATTATTGCTGAAGCATTTTCCCCCCTCTTACAAAAAAAACAGCGATGGAGGTAAGCTCTACCCACATACTGTACACAGGCTGCGGTACAGCCGCTCCTGACGCAGTCAGTAAATATAATGTTAATGTACGCTGTTGATTGCGTGTTGTTCTCTCGGGCCAGGTAATAATGATTTAGCTGGCATCACGCAGCTCGCAAATTAATTTTAATACAATTTCAGTCTAAAAGTATGCTCCATGTATGAGTTTATTATTCTAGTTTCCTTCTAATAAAATCTTGGGTTTCTGTAACAGCAATAATAAAAAGGCAAAGAAAAAAAAAGTACTAAAAGTCTGAAGGCTTGAACTTGTAAGGAATCAATAGTGTTCCCATTAGTACAGTAAATACGTCATCCAGTCATTTCCAGTAAAAGCCAGGCCCACTGGCTCATTAACTCTGCTGCTCAGTAAATGTGCAGGTTTTGCATAGACGCTTTGGTTGTTTGTGAGTTAAACAGAAACCAGATTTCAGTGTCTTGTAGTCTTTTTTAAGGTTGTTTCTGATGCAGCTGACTTCATCTGGTAGATCAGGGATGTACCCAAGTTGTGACCCCCTCTGCCTACTGTATCTCTACCCTCTTCAGATCACTGGACCTCTGCTTACCTGTGCCCAACTGCCTTACCTCTAATCATCTCACCTCTTCCTGCCCCACTACTTCTGATCTCACCTCAATCCACATGACTTTTTCTCACCTCACCCCTGCCCACTTCTCCCCACCATACCTCTTGCCGCCTCATCTCTTCTCACCATCTCCTCAACTTTTCCAACCGCAACTGTGCATTGGGAGGGCTATTCAGACAATGGGCATCCCGAATCAGGATGGTTTATAGTGGAACAACACTCAAGAAAATGATTTGTGATGCCCCGCTGTGTGTAGAATCACCTCTTCCTGGTTTCCAAGTGGGCCTCAGCCAATCAGCAGCGCTCATTCCATACAATTTCCTTTGCCGCCCCTAACAGTGCTGAAAAAAGAAATCTGAATGGAGTAAGTGCCGCTGACCACATCCCCCATAGATAGAGGTATGCCAGGGATGTGAGTGTGGCACGCAGACGCGATGCTGGCACGTCCTAGTCGATTAGGTGATCTGGCGGAGGGTGCTGATCCTCTTTAAAGTGAACCAAAACCCTGCTGGATCGGCCTGAGAATCTATAACATTCCCGGGTCAATCCATCCCCCCCCCCCCCCCGCGGGACATCAAAAACGGGATGCCCCACTTTGTGAAACCCCCCAGGTCTCACCTTCTTTCCCGGTCCAACCGCGCATGCATGGGCCGCGGCCGCATGCCCACTATCCTCATAGCAGGGCGCAGGGACGCTCCCTGTTAGAGGGAAGTGCGAGACACGGCAGCCAACTTGCTTGGAGCTGCTAAGCTTAGACGTCGCTTAGACACCCATAGCTCAGCGGCTCCGAGCGCGCTGATTGGAGGAGCGGTCACGCATGTGCTGTAGGACCGATGTGAGGTGAGTTCGCTGCAGCGATCGGGGGGGTTTCACACAGTGGGTGTGTGGTCGGGGTGCCCCGGGAAAGTGGACCAAAACCCAGGATAGTCAAAATCTTGAGTTTTGGTCAACTTTAAAGTGAACTTAGCCCTTTCTGGCAATTGTTGCAGGAGGGGTCCAGCTCCATAGGGACGGAAGGATGTTACTGCCAGCAAATCAGATAGCGCACCTCAGCCACAGGGAGGCCAGGGATGCAGCTTGCAATCACAGTGTGGGATAACCGGAAAGGTGAGTGTTTGCGGGGAGATTGGGGGGGTTCACACAGCAGGCAATCCCTAATCAGAATGCCCCAGGGCTACTTTATCTGTCAACCCTAGAGTCTTAAAAGAACAATTGGTAGTTCCTGTTTGAGGTTACAGCGCTCCTGCAGTGAACTTTTTGTGTTTTCTCTATTTAGAAATGATTGGGCCCCCTTGAAGCCGCCCTTGGACCACAAAAGGTTGTGCAACCCTGTGATAGAATAATGTGTCATACGGGTTCTCCTAAATTAGGCCAACGGCAAGTTTAGCAGTGAAAATGTCTTAAACTTTAATGCCAACCCTACCTTAAAGAGGAGCAACCACCAGCCTATAATGGAGTCACTGACCCTCTCCTACAAAGCCCACCAAAGGGTCAGGTTTTTGCAGATCTCCACACAGATGCACAGGTGGAGTCATTAGTTCAGCAGCTGAGCTATAAAGGCAGCTATGTGGAGATCCACAAAACATGAGCTGTATGAGAACCTTGTAGGAAAGGGTTGGGTCAACTGGTCTATAAGACTCTAGGACTAGTGGTCTCCCTCTCAGCGGGGATTCCCAAACTGGGGTGTTTGAAACCCCCCTGGTTCATTTAGGATTTTACTTTCCGGGTCCCCTAGTACCTGTGTGGTTGGCGGCGCAATCCCCTGCATCCCCTGATGTGCATGTCCTCTGAATGGCTGATGCAGGTAGGCAAAACCAAAGGAGCGCCTAAGTAATGCTTGCTGCTCATTAAACCAGACCTTCAGCAAGATTTAATGAAAGGTCCAAACCCTTAAAAAACTATTCCCCAGCATCTAAAATTAATTAAAAAAAAAATTAATATACTTTAAGTTTTTAGTTGCTTACTTATTATTCTTTCCCCCACCAGGCTGCAACTCTGTTCAGGACTCTAGGAAACAGGTGCCGCCATTTTGCCTCAGAAGCATCACATACTGAGGAGAGGGGGGCAAAAGTGCAGGGAGGCGGAGTTATAGCTGTGCTTTGCACGGGCTATAGGTCTGAGGTCAGCAAAAAGACAGCAATCCCAGAATGCAGAGCAGCATATACAAAGACACTTCACAAACAGAAACTCCACGGGCTGCCATCTTGGATGTTAAAAGATTAAAAATAGCTTAAAAAAATGCAATAGGTGCAAGTAGGATTATTTTTAATGTGGGCAATCTGTATGTAGGGGGTGAGGGAAACATACAAAATAGACTCTTATTCAGGGTGAAGGTCTGCTTTAATATGCACAGAACAGAACACTGATTTTCAAGCCAAGGGGTTTCATACAGCTAGGTATATCAAATCAGAATGCATTGGGGATAAAGATCAAAACTTGGTATAGTGAAAATACTGGGTTTCATTACTCTTTAAACTGAACCTACCCCACATTAACTCTTTAACTACCAGCCTCTCCTACCATTAAATGCCAGCCACACAAATGTTATGTTCCCCCCCCCCCCCCCCCCCCGCTACAAGTAAAAAAAAGACACTCATTTGACCCCTTGATCAATGCGGCCGGGTCTCCTCTTCACCCAGGGGGCCTCCGATGCCTCCCCGGTTTCTTAAGTCTTTGGGAGAGGGCCAGAACAGGCCCTCTTTCGCCGTCGCCATTGCCGCCGCTGCCCTACCTTTTTGGGGCAAAGCGGATGATGTAATCTCACTGACGTCATCCCGGTCCCGAACTGACAGTCTCAGACATGGTGATCGCAGTAGCGATCGACCCAGCGATCACCACATCTTTCATTGAGATTGGTGAAGGACAGATATGCTGATGATCAACAGGAGGGACGGCTGTCCCTTCCTCATACATTTAAATTCCCCAGCTAGTCACTCCCCCCTCAGAAGGGCTGCGGTCCCCTCCTCAAATCAATGATGGCTAAATAATATGTGGCATAACTTTTCATTGGAAGGGCCTATATTTCTGATCCCAGTGCCAACGGACCCAGTTGTTTGCTGCACATACTATTAGTACAGACACTGCTGTTTAATGTTACTAACCCAAGTTCCCCAGAACTCAGGCCTGAACATCCTGGAATAAAGCAAGAAATACCCCAGCATACCTTCATGCCATGATCTTCAGAATATGAAAATGTGTTTAGTTTATAATTAATGTGCACTATGGCTTCATATAATAAAGCACAATTGAGACCGCACCAGTATTACCTAGATTAGATTTGGGCATATTATGAAATAGTTATATTCTATATGCACACTTCATATGTTTATGTATGTATTAGATATTTTTCTGGCTAAGTTTAAAGCTGACCTTAAAGCAGACTATTATTGTATTTATTATACCGTGGACAACAGTGTTCTGTTGTTAATTATTATCCATTGGGATTCCCCCCTTCCCCCCCCTTCCCCCAGTGAGGACATATGTGTTATGTGTTTGTTTTAAACTGTTTTTAACATGTCTATGTATCATTAGGTATCAATTAAATAAAATATTATTAGTGAGATAGTTGATAGTTGGTGGTGCCACGTTTTTCTGGTTGGGTGGGTTGGGGAGTTGTGGGACTCCCTCTCTTTTTTCGTTGTAGTTTTCACTATGGCTTCATAATTACCTTACTGAAGCCACTAGGTCTACAGGATTTCTTTGAACTTTGCATCCAGGACAAGGCTCACGGCAGGGGGCTTCCTGCTGGTTAGGCTTTCCCAGCCTTAAATCAGTATTTGGTCAGCTGAGGTCTTTTGTTTATTAACCTGAGAAGTTATGTCCAGTTCCTGACAGCTGGGTGATAAGGAAGCATTTTAAATGAGGTCTTTGTTTACAGACATGAGCTGGTCATAGATGTGATATATTTTCGTCATATTCCTCACAAGGTGGACCTCGTTTTTCCTGAATGTATTTAATCTTTAGAGCTCACAGCCAAAACTGCCAACAGAGCCACAAGCTGGACGAAGTGATACAAAAAGAGGCACTCAGACCTTTTTTAATACTGCGCTATTGGATAAAGTAAGCATCACCTTCAAACCTTTAACACTACAGCAAAGGTGGATAATTGGCCACAAGCCAGGCCACATGCTATAAAGACAAATGCTGCTTGACTTAATTGCAACACCAGAAATATTCTTTAATTCCATTTGTAACCCTGTGAATGTCATCATCTTCTACATGAGAGGTGAGTAGATCACCATGGCACAGGGAATATTTATTCTGATTTATGACCATTCTCCCAAGTCAACAAGAGTGGTTCTTGGCTAACATGATGGACAATCACACTCATAA